>JPYR01000725.1:0-10813 GCA_000775305.1 Belgica antarctica | reverse complement strand
TAAAGATATGAATTGAAAGCTGATTATTTCCATAGTTAGAACTTTTTGTGATGATCAGTGCCGGGTCACTGATCGCTTTGCCAGCAAAGTCGCCCTCCGTGCGACAAAAAGTGGTGCGACTTTCATTCAAACTGCGCTTGTCAGTTAAAAGAGTGGCCCTTTCAAAATGTTCTCGTACAATTGCCACATTATCTCAAACCTGGTTTTTTGAGGCCTTTCAATGCGGTTTTAATGTGCTTAACACAACGCTTAAATAAACTTTTAACTAAAAACGGATGGAGTGTTCATTGAAAAGCTTTATGCAACTTCAGGATATTGTGGGATGTTGCTAAAGTGTTAAAACTTGAAAATTCAACACGACATGGAAAAGATTTTATGAAGTGATGTCTGCAAACTATGTAATAGATTTTTATTTTTCACGGCTGGCTTGAATTTATTAAAAATAGTTTTACACACTATATTTGATAGTTTTTTATCTACTTGCTAATCAATTGGGTAATATATCAAAATATATACAAGTACCATTAATTTTCTACACTTCAATATCAGACTAATAAACACCCACTGCTTAGAAAATTAATTGAACAAACAGTCGCGCAGACTGACTCAATTTTGTTCATTTTTAAACACAAGAATTAAAATCCAACAAACCCTAAATTAAGTTGGATGAATGAATGGAAACTGCAATAACTAAGCTTGAGCATGAACATTATTTTCCAGCAGCACAGAAATGTATCAGTACGAAAAACAAAAGAATTGAACGAGTGCATGAACGAGAATTCGCAAAACGAGATTCAGAACAGAAGCATTTCGAAAATGAAATCCTCAATGAACAGATAATAACTGCTTCAGATGTGCACTTCTGATGATGATTTACGACGATGTACGCGATGTTCGGGATTTTATGAATGAATTAATGATTACTATGCAGCAGCCACATGTAGAATAATTTGCACAAAAGGGATTGAGCGCTACAATTACCTTCTAAAATTGGTTTCTTAACACACAGCAAATAACTTTGAACAGTAATTTGAATTCTTTCTGCCTTCGGTGCATCCCAGAATCAGTGCAGAGTTTTGGCCAGGTGAAATGTTTTATATTTTTGCGTTCTCTTTCCATCAGGAGTGGCGTAAGCGTCCCAAAAGATTTTGATTTTACCCAAATATTTTCGCAATTTAGGCAAATGCCCTCTGGAGTGTCTTTAGATTTTCTCGAGAAGAAAACAAAATCACGGTTGAAATATTAAAGTTAACTCTGACTAAATGAATTCACCTCCGAATAATAAAACAAAAAATATTCATATTCACTTCTTCAAAAAAATACGAGTCTGAAAGACGCAGAATGGAGCGAAATATAATAATTACATCCTGTGCGTCCATTGTATGTTATAAAACATCTTCTGATTATTGGCTACTGTTTTACTACGTTGCTGCTCGCATGGTTTGGTGACTGAGTTCCAAAGATAAAAGAAATATTTAAATTTATCGCGAACGTCGATTCTAACAAATATCCACAAAAACGCTACTGAGGAATAAGATTGTGGCAAGTCAGAAAATAGGTTGAAAATTATGCATGGTTAGTTTGGTTCTTTGCAGACCTTCGTTGCTCAAAGGCATTTTCTTTATTTTTCTGAAGAACGCAAAAACGGAGTGAGACGGAGAGTATGGAATCTCCGACAGTCAGCTTTACATCCAGCAAACACACAACCCGTGATTAAATCTTCACAGTAAAATTTTTCATTCGAGCTGGTGAAGTTTGAAAAGGAAACGCTTAAGGACATATTTCTGCAGAAGCAAAAAAACACGAACAATAATAATTACATTACAAAAGTATATGATATATAAAGATATATCACTGGCAATATATAGCGTCTTAGATACTTTTTCTGCAGTACTAATGGACTTATAGGTTTTTCATTTCTCTTTCATAAACATTTAATTGTTTTTGACCGTAGAGTGGCGTATCGAGGTTCGCTTTCGTATCATCAATTCACGCAAAACTTTCATCGACAAATATTTCAATTCCCGTAAAAGCTACGTGAATAAATCTACTTCGACGATGAAAGTTTTGCGCCAATCATACGAAAGCGAACCTCGCTACGCCAGTCTAGTTGACTTATTAATTATCAAAGATTCGTTTTAGAAGCAAAATCAAAATCTTTCATTTAAAAAATTTATTGGTTTTGCTTAATATTTATCTAAACGTAATGATAAGACATTGTCAAACTTATCTAGACAAATGAACAAAAATAAACAAAAGACTTCAATGACTACATAAAGCCAGTTAAAATTAGAAACAATAAATAACCTGACTTGTAATTATATTATAGATGCTGTTTGGTCTGAATCCAACTACCAGTGTAAATATTCATTGCTTGTTGGCGCTTACAAGTGCCTAAGGCGCCCACCCAGAAAATTCCTAGTTTAAGGGGTGATTTTTAATTCTGTGCCATGCTGTCAACCCTGAACAAAATTCATTCAAAATTTTAAACAAGATCTAAGTTACATTGTAAACTTAAATATCAAAATTGCCTGCCTAGACCCACCCCCTTTTTAAAAATAATAATTAAACCGACACTAAGCTTCCGCTTTTGGAAATAAAATTGCACTTTTTCATACATGATTTAATTTTTAAAATTCACATATAACTCGTAAACTCCGATACTCTCTCAAGATCAAGAGAAAATGGTTAAGTTCAGTTTTGAACTTAATCTTTTCATTGATGATTTTCTGAGAGAGCGTTAACGTCTTAAAGGCGGAGCGTAAAGAATTGCGCACTTGTGTTGGACAGCAAACGATACCTGCTGCTTCGATCGACTTTTCGTAAGCTATTTCAATATTTTTTTCATCTTTCTTACACTTGTGCTCCGTTAAACGAAACGCGCGCGATTTTTAATTCAATGTAGCCTTTTTTCTGATAATTCTCGTTGTTTAAACATAGAAACAAAGCGAATAGAAGAAAACTGAAACATTTTGTAGTTGTCTGAGAAGGTCACAGAAGAGTTTTTGAAAAGATGTCCAGTGTTTCGTCGAATGTTGACAATAACGGGCCATCGTATGAAATATTTGTGCTTTTACCGGTCGTTTGTAAATTGTGAACTTTATGAAAAAAATAAAATCGAAGTGAATTATCTACACTAATTGAAATGCATTTATCTATTATCAATGAACTTGTGACTTGAATTTTGAACCAGAACAGCAAAAGATCGCTGCTATACAACACAAATTCTATGACTAATGATTGAAAATCATTGCGGACCATATAGAAGTGAATAATAACGCATGTTGTGAATAATTTGGGCATATTTATGTCTTTCAGTCCCGGCGCGAAAAAAAGATTTTGAAAAAGCATATTTCGCAGGCTTTATAAGTACATCAGAACTGCACAGTCCCCAAAACCAAAAAAAAAACAATCTATAATTTATTGATCTCCACGAAACGAACATGGAAACACAAGTATTGATTCCCCAAGAATTTTCACTTGTTTTGACAGCACCAGGTGGAAAAAAGTCACGAGAACAAGTTGCTTCTGTTTTCTCGTCTGTGCATATTCCAAAAGGAGCAGTGCTTCACCCATTTCAAGGCACGGTTCGGACAGATAAACTGGAAATATATTCGTATCTAGATGAGAATGACGTAAGTAATCTTGGATTTATCCCTTCACCGTTAGCAAGTGTTTCGCACTTGTCAGTTAAAAGCACGTTAAAAGGTCATGAAAGTGAATAATTTATTCTTGCGTCGTAATAAAGTTCTTCCTTCGGCGAAACCACCCTCCCATGACGGTCACAACATTTGGTTTCTTATGGGAAAAAGTTTTGGCTAGTAACGTCTTCTAACCGTCTTAAGAATTCTCTTTACCCTCCGATGACTTTCTTCAAGATGCTTGTTAAATGATAATGAGACTCGCTTGTTTTTTCATGGGAAAAAAATGTGGTGTGAGAACTCAACAATTAACCACAAAGTGCACCCGATACCCACTGCAAGTACTGGAAAGACTTATAATCGACACGAAGGTGAAAGAAAATTGAAAGTTTTAAGCCTCTTAATTGAACTAAACAAGTGAGTTCATAGACATGAACATTACTGATAAACGCAAAAATATTTTTCTATGCCAATGAGAAAAGATCTTTTGCACGAGATCATATTATGAACATTGAATAACTTTTGCTTTTCAATAAATAAATTCAAACTTGCACAAAAAGAAAAGTTATTAACAACTTAAACTGAATGTTTTGATAAAATCTATGAATATTCACACAAATACGGTGGAGCTTCTCTTATCACAGAATATCAAGAATGTTTTCCGGTTTGGTGAATTCCCAGACTCACAAGTTCAAAACGTAATGAACTTTGAACAAACTTTTGAAAATTTTCAAAGTTAAGACAAACTTGTCCAGTTAAACTTCGTTTTATGGTGTCTTAAGCTTCAAGATGAACAATTTCCTCTGTATTTCTTCAATCATGTGTTACAGTGTTAGTTTAATTTGATTACTTTAGTGCAGCTATTATCGAATCATTTCAAATCATGTGTGTGAATATTGTGTTAATTATGTCATTAAATGAGTTGAATGAATAGATTGCTAGCAATTGAGATGGTTGGCATTGCAAAGAAGTGGAGTTTTTGCAATGTATATTGAAACTTTTCTTCTCCAAAAACTTTGGCAATGAACAAAATTGAAAGGCTCAATAATTGATGCAAATTGATTTAAATGCAATTTTTAAAATCAACATTGCTTACATAAAGCTAGAAATCTTCTTTCAGAAATTCCATTCAATAATTTATAGTTTTACGACATTTTGAGACATTTCATTGTTGTTTCGCTTCTATTCAACGAGGGTAATTACCGAGCAAGTTTGAACAAGCAATAGCACAAGATTCATACCATATTTGAAATAAATTTGTCAGGTTTGTCGAAAAGTTGATCGTGATAGTTGGTCTGCAACGGTTTCTTTACGTTTTTTCTTCTCTTTGGACAAGTTGAACGGCATTATGTTGATTACAACAATTATTTGTCGAATGAAAACCTATTTTCATACGTTATTTATTGGGTTCAATCAGTTCATTAACGTTCAGACTCCGAATGGTGCTGCTTTAAAAGAATAAAAGCTTCAAAACAGTAGCTCGTTCGACAATTAATTAGTTAATCCATTCTTCGCCGCTTTAAACGCTATGTATCCAGTCGCTATCCCCAACAAAATAAATAATTAATTAGACTTATACTTAAGCCTAGTCCGGCTTTCTTTGTATCGCCGTTTGTCAATGTTGTGGCACGTATTGATATTGGTTTATTAATTTAACTATATTGACTTATTATGTAAAATTGAGAATGGTTTAAAGTTAATAAAATTAAAAAGCCAGCTTTCCATGCATCGGAATATGTTAATTATGCAGTACAATATTTCTTTTGAGCCTCACTTCACGACATATCTACGAACAAGTGTTTTTATTTCATTTTTTGTGCATGTCATTCCATTGATATTTGTTTTAACCTGCTCGGAGATACACAATCGTATCAAACACATTTTCAAAAAAAGTGTATTGGTTTCAATTCATCGTGAGAAGGTCACCGCAGCGTGTCCGATTTTTTTTGTTACATCGTAAGACAAACTAGTTTACCGAAGATACTAGATACTTAAAAAATGTTCTGTTTATTGTTTCTTTTGGATCAACAGATAAAGTAACTGCATGTTGATCGCGCAGATATACCGACCGCGGACGGAAATCATTCAAATTGAGCTTAACCAAACCATGTTCTAGCCTTTCATTCCCTATTTATTTCCAACCCCTGCCCTCGGCATGATTTTTAAATCGAGGTAATTTACATAATTTTTCCAATCAAGTAACATACAATTTGTTAATTTATTGAGTTTAGCTTTTATTTGAGATTTAGTCCGATTAACGAACGACTTGTCAGCTATACAGTTCTTGGAAAAAAATATCTGAGCTTTGGACTGGAAATCAAACGAAGCAAATTCATTGAAATAATTCTGCACTTGTAACTAGCCACATGACTTAACCTGAGCAGGAAGCCTCTAAATCGATCGAGAATTGGTTTTATCTCAATGGAAAAGTAGAAAAATAGGTTTTAAATTGTAATTTTTATGATAATCATTACAATTTGCTCTCATTGAATAAACTCGTTTAGAGCAATACTGTTTATTTGAATGGATAAAATCAAGAGACAGATTGTCATTAATTGATCATATCGTGAAAAGGGGATTTTTTTTCATGAGAAAATTCATGTCTGGCTTGCTCGTACACGAAACTGAAATGATCAGTAAGCTACAGAACTGAAGAACTAAAAATGTTATGGTTCAAAGTCTAATATTTCAGTTTCCATGCAAGTCTCTTGTGTGTTTCTTATTCTTCTTCCTTTACTAATTAAACTTTTCATTGAATTCTAACCTTTGATCAATTTCCAATTCATTCTATTTTGATATACGTCTAGCTTCCAAATCTAATCCAGTTTTTTCAAGGCATGCCGGTGTAAAATTTTCTTGACATTTGTACAAAGCTACACGTGCAGCTTAGGTAAAAAGCATAGAAAACTGTTAGACACAAAGAAAACTTTATGAACAAAGAAAATTAATCGATTGGCAGTCTGTATTTTTTATGGACAAAAGGCTAACGCGACTGGATTTCTGTGTCTTTTGGCTAGAACAATCACACCTTTCGACATTTTTCTTTTGGGCCTCAATTTATTTCGTGGTCATCCCAACCTAAATTAAAATTCCTTCATCCTATGATTTGCTTGATCTTCATTGATTCTGGCGCTAAAACAGATCCTGGCCATTCACAATTTTTTAATGATAACCGGAAGTCCTGCAAGCGACTGTTCACAAGCACCTGCACTTAAGCAGGTTTAATGCAAGCAGTTTCAACAAGAAGACCGATAATTGAGTGCCGCAATATTCTCACTTTCAGTGTTGTGCTATAAACTAAGCTAATTTCAATATTGCAGTATTATCCCTCATTGTTGCCATGACAGTTTTCTCCTTTGATCTCAAATCACTCGTGAACGTATTTTCTAACAAAAGAAACTAATTTACGGAGTGTGTTTGAAGTGGCACACCTTTCAAAACGGTGCGTGCCTTTAATTTTCCACTGTTTTGCTCCTAAACATTCACATTTAATGTTTTTTTTCTCAGCTGTTTGGATCCGTGCAAATTGCTTTCAAGTTGTGCACTAATCTGTTGAACAATAACGCAAACAGGCGTAAGAAAATGCTTTTTCATCCACTTTAAACTTCCCGTTTAGTTTCACGCATGCTTAAAGCAAGGATCAATTGGATCAGCAGAAATAATCACCTTTAAAAGTGACGAAAGTTTTCCTCAATATTAATCACGCGCTTGTCTCTCGGTGACTTAACAGCAACACATGCAAAAAGTGAGCAGATGATACTTCAAGAGAGAGAAAAAAAAGCATCGTGCATCAGATTTGGATTAATTCGTGTAAAGTCTCGCTACGACGATAAAAAAATCGTCTTAAATTCAAAGAATGATTTTCCGTCTGCATTTCGAAGCCGCTAATTGACAATTTACAAAGCTTGCAGCTTGCAGCTGTAGTAGAAAACTTAATAAAAATTACTTGAAACGTGATATTCACTTGCAAGATTTAATGGATGGTTTCAAGCTTGACGACTGATGCCTCAAGTTAAACATGTTGTTTATTTTGATGCCGTCCAATATTTTTATCCTCTAATGAATTTCGAAATAAACTTATTCGCATTTCCATTTAAATGTGAGGTCTCAATTCGGAAATTGTGTGCTAGAAAGTATTTAAGCGTTGTAGCATTTTTTAAAAGTAGCTTGAGCTTTATGAAATATTTGACGGCATAAAACTCAATGACAACATTAGCAATAACAATTCAGACTGCAGCTCAAAGTTCCCCTACTTTACACCTGATTAAGTCAGCTATGCATATCAAGCTAATAACATACTTTGAATGAAACAAGCGAACAATATGGTTTGGAAATAACACAAGCAATATAAATGGTTTTTTTTATCCAACACCTGCACGAACAAGTTTTTCTATCAATAAATTTGATCAGTCGATAACAGTGCATCGAATCTATTAATGGATTGCGCTTGAGTGAGTGACACCTAGATTTTATTTTTTATTGATGTTTTATCTAAAAGGAGAATTTCCTTATTTATCACAAACAGCATCGTACAATCGAGTTAAATTGCACGCTATCATTTTAATAACATGTCGTCAAGCATGCAACAGGTAGTTCGCTGGAAGAAAAATGTTTTGATTCCGCAAGTAGTGGAAAAGAAACCAAGACATTCCGTTTCAAATGAAAATAAAATGTTGTGCTTGTTGCAAAACTGCTGCTAATTATATGTGAAACTTCACGGGTAATGAAAAGCAATCAATATGTAGACTTATTGAAATTGATTCAAATGTGTTTTATTATAGTGCAGTGGTTGTCAACCCGAGTGCTGTGGTACATTTGCTGTTAAATATCTATTTATTTGTTTGTTTGTATGTTTGAATCCAATTTTAGTTTATTTAGCACTAAATTTGGGTACAATGTATCGCTGATCAAAGTTTTCAGGCTACTGGCTTAGTGTACAAAACATGCCAAATAAATTTGAAAATTTAAATTACACAAAAGATATATTGGTTTTACTGTCAATAATTAGTACAATTGTAAGAATAGACTGGTTAAATAGGATAGTTCATCCAAACTGGATGATAACTAGATATTTAGAAACAATTGTTCCGAGAAAAGAACAAAACTTTTTTGGCAAATCTACAAAACTAACCACTAGCAAAAATTATTGTTTGTAAAGCCTTCCATAACTTGTTTAGTTCTTGAATTCAAACGTTTCATTAAAAAATCTTCTGTTCTCTTGGGTTTTCATAAAGACTGGTCTAAATGAGAAAAATATAACATAATAGCATCTGAATCGTTTAAAGCAAAGCGAGTGCTGTGGTATTAAGCAATTAACTTATAATGACAACGATTCTTAGCTCAGTATACATTTCAATTCAATCGCGCACTGTGGTCTAGCAGATTTTGGCAGACATAGAAGCAATGATGATCATAGCTTGCAGGCATAGTCAAAAACATAATCGCAGTTTCAAGTTATAGTTTGGATGCTAAACATTAAAAAATCGATTGTCACATCAAAATTTCGATATTCCGTTCGCATCAAAAATTATGTTTTAAGGTCCAGCTTAATGATTATTTCGATAACACATCTAAATTAATTTCCTTTTGTTTCCGCCATTTATGGTTACTATTCAGTTCCATAGGTTTACGTGTTTAATTGTCTTTAGTCTTTAAACATGTTTTCATATTTCGTAATAAAATTTTCACATGTTGATGATACCTTTTGGAGCTTGTGAGAAGTTTTTGGTCTCATGTGAAACCAGAAACTGAGGAATAAACCACAATCTGAGATTTTATGGCCGCGTATCATAAACATCACAGCGGAAGATTTTATGACTTCTCTAGCAGCAGAGATTATCACATATTTGTTTAATAAAAATATCGTGAAGATCATTCGCCTGAGATCTTTATGGGAGAGCAGCGTGTGGGAAATTAATTTGATCGTTTGATTGCTCTTAATCCATTTTCTTGAATACTTAATGAATTAAAATCTGTGTCCACTTTCAGATACGGCACCGTTTTGGTCTTTACGACGAAATCACGTTTGTTGATGGACGAAAAACTCGACACTGCAATTGGGTGCGATTTTTAAAAGTCAACGAGTCATACGGACCGCAAGTAAGTAGCTTGCTAATTGATAAATAACAATTCCACTGAGCTTTTCGCATGGCTGCTATAGGTCAACGTCGTCTGCACAAAAGTCAAGGGCGGAGAAGTGGCTTATGAAGTGGTGAAGCCAATTCCCATGAACCAAGAGATCATCGTTTTTTACATACCAGAGAGACCTGAAGAATTGTTTTTTTCGCGAATGAGAACCACCATTTACCGACAAACAATGGACTCTATATTGGAAGGTGAGCTCTTTGTTACTTCCTAACTGTGTGACGATATTGAAATCACAATAAATCAAGGTTAAGGCTTTAAAGCTGCGACATTTCCGGTTGCGGACATTTTTAAGTCTTTTTCAAGTCAATTGAAGCCAATCTTGTTGCAATATGAAACAATAAACATTTTGCATGCATCGATTGCATAACGCACTTTAGTAAAAACCGCATTTCTTGTTTTGATTCTCATCTCCAAACACAAAGTTTTATCAAGATTTCAGTTTACATTTCTTAGTTTATTTAAAATTAGATCGGTATCAATAAATATAAGAAGCATGTAAGCTTGGAAAGCCTACTTCAGGCAGTGAAACATGAAAAATGCATAAGTATTTATGTTAAGGAGAGTTTTGTGTTCAATGGATTTGTTAATTTTTCATCTCGCTAAGACAGAAACTGACTGCTGATAAGACTGGTGAATAAATTTCCACATCTGCATTTCATTGGTGACGCCTGTCTTAAGATGTTCCCATAGATTTATTTTTTCTGGAAAGGCAAATCATCGATTAAAAACAGATTTGGATTAGTGCTTGATTAATTAATGTGATTAATCGGTCATAAAACAATCAAGCAAATCAATCACACAATGGCAGGGCAACAGTGTCCGCTCGATACACGATCCAGTCTTGCACGGAATTGATAGCAAGCCTAACAACTGATAACATTCATGTCTAATCTCACATCCGAGCTTCTTCTTGCTTTAATCGTTTTTTTAATTCGACAGTTTTCGAAACTTCCCAGCAATTTTCATTTCGGATTCTCGGTCGTATACTCGAAATTTTCTGGTCGTATACGCGAAATTTTCTGGTC
>JPYR01000724.1:19484-36431 GCA_000775305.1 Belgica antarctica | reverse complement strand
AGGTACGCGCCAGTTGAATGTTGGGACATGTCCCAAATCGTTCGATAGACGTTCGAGGTAATAACTGTTGGAACAAAAAGCAGAACTTAGTCTCATCTTGCCTTTCCCAATCATTTTAATACAAACCGTGCATAGATTTCGTGATGCATAATGATGTAAAACTCTCCACGGCGATCCAAGTCGAGTCCGTAAGGCTTTCCTTCCATCCAATGCGGGTAGTCAATGTTGAAATTGTAGTAGAAAGCGTTCAAGCCAACGTCTTCGGTGAAGTAGCTGACCTTCTGATCTGGGTTCATGTGCATGTACCAACCGGTGTAGTTGACTGGAATGATGACCTCCTTGACTCCATCGACCAATTCAACTCCATAGAAGCCTTGCATCTTGTATCGGTGTGCAAGCTTGATAGCCTCAGCATTAATGAACTGATAAGGGCAGACCTCATAAGGTGGTGGCATGTTGTGATAATCAAAGCCGGGTTTGTGCGCGATAACGAGTGCAGCCAAGTAAATTAACATCTTCTCGTTGATATTGAAACGCAACCAGGCAGCGAACTTCCACATAGTGTCGTAGGTTTTGGCGTGGAAAAGAGCGTCGAAGATGACCTTGGTCTGTTCCAAGTGTTCAACATTGTAGAGGCTGAAAACGGCGTTCTTGGCCAGCAGACGCTTGTGTTTGTAGAAGTCAACGAACACTTTCACTTTCTCGACGTTGTCGTAGCTGTCATAATCTTCCCAAATGTGGTACTGAGTTCCGTATTTGTACAACTCCGCGTTCCAGTAGGGCTGGTGCAGGTACTTCAAGATCTTCAGGAGATCTCCCTGTTGCTTCAGGTATTCCTTGCCTCCATATGCTGGCAGTTTGAGATCTTCGGTCGGAAAGGCCACGGCCAGGGCGACCAAGCACCCAATAGTCACTAAACTCAACAAGCACTTCATGACGACTGAATGATTCTCGGCCAAAAATCGCAAATTTATAGCCTTGAAACCTTCGGTTGTGATTACATGTAGATTCTCTTGATCTCTCTTATCACGTTAGAAAGAGATTTTTTATGAAATTCTCACCGGCACAAGAGAAGCGCAACCAAAAATAGATGAACAATCATCTCACAGCTCTTAAAATTATGTTCTGCGATGAAAAAAAGTTCTTCAAAAAAGAAATACAAGCGCAACATTATCTGAAGCCACTAAAATGTCAATCAGCGCAGTCATAAATTATACGAGAAAATATTATTTGAGAACAAAAATCTTTCATGTGAGTGAAGCTGGCTAAAAAAATTCAAACTCAGAGTGCAATCTTCGAAGGCGCATGGAAGTCATTCTGGAATGTTATGTTAATGGAAAAATGCACAGTTCATCGCGTTTCCGATGTGAAACTGCATTGCAAACGAAGAAAAACCATCCCAAAATGATTGAATCATGTTGCTAAAGGTTGCCTAATTTTGAAACAGCCAGAAAGTCTGAAGCTTCCCAAACGTGTCGATCACGGCGATCTCCTTCATTGTTTCCATTACAGATCATTATGTTATTCCATGCGATAAATCTTGTAGAAATGAAGTACGGGAAGCACAATATAAAGATGAAATGTTCCTTCCTAACAAACCAGCACGAGTATCCGTGTAATTTATGATGCCACTCAAAAATTTATAGCTGTCAATGTGTTAAAACAACAGAGATGATAAATGAACCAAATTTGTATATTTTCATATTTCTCCCCGAAAGAAAACTCTCGTGAATTATGAGTTGTGTGGCCTGAAAGCGGTTCTCGGTGCTTGAGTTGAACGTAAACTGAAATCCATCTGGTCATCCGCAGTGATAACTTCTCCAAACGAGAATCAATTTTCAATTTAAACAATCACTGATTCAGAAGCCGCTTCTCCTTCCAAAGGTTGTTTACACATCGCTGTAACAAATGAGATTCAGCAACGTGGAGAGTTAAAGTCTTGAAAATTGTAACATTACTTGGGGAACATAAAACATATGCACGCCTTCTGATAAATTGATTTTAATCTGTTCTTTTCGGGTCGTTTCTTTCGGGTGAAGAAATGTTTACGTTTTGAAACACTTTCCGACTCTTTAAACAGCAACTTTTCGTGGAAAATGCCATGCTGCATGCAGGGTCTGGGTAAGGGATGTGTTCTAGGGCTGATAAGTTAAGAACTGATAATCGTTGATTGCGTGTAAGAACTGCTGAAGGTTTAATCATAGAATCACAAAGAATTAATTGATGAACACCCTGGCAATCATTTCTTTACAATTCAATCTTCAAAACAGCTATTCAAGCCCCTTCATCGATGCAGAAGGTTAATTTGTTTACAATTTTATAAAACTCTTCCCAACAAAATTCTCGAGACAGTTTGACAAATTAATTGATAGAAACGAACGTTGTGTGAATGACGCGGCTGGTTCTAAGGCCATGTGTGAAATGTGAAGCTCGACTGTTTGATAAGAAGTAAATAAATTTCATTTACAACCATTTCTAGATTACAGCATTCAAGGTCGAGAGAATTTTTTAATGTCAATGTACTGGTTTATTTATTAATTTCTCCTTTGTCTTTTTTTCAGCTCGCAAGATCAGCGGATGACAAGCACGGCAGTCTCGGAGCGATTGAAAAATGATCGAACAAATAACAACGTCAGCGGTGCCAAGAGTGAGTGTGAATTTTCATTGTTAAATCAGCAGTCCGATTAATGACGGACATAAATCAAGTCTTTCGTCGAGTGATCAGCCACAAGCCAAGCAACGGCTTTCACATGTTGAAGTCGAGCGCGAAAGATGCATTTTTATGAATTTCACTTCCAGTTGTGACTCGCATGTTCTTCAACACTCTGCAATTGTTTCTCCCGAGTGGTAAAGTGCAAAAATGCCAAACACATGACTGCGTGGCTGGGATTGCATCCAAAAACTTTTACAAACGCTCGACACTTGCCCTAAAATAATTTATCGTAATGTTAAAAGCTATAAAATTTCATGAATACACATCGGGCTATATTTAACGAGTGTTGACAAACTCTTAGTAGTAAACACTTTTCCGGACGAGAAGCGTTCAGAGACTGTAACTTCTTGTTCATTGCAGAAGACGACATGGGAATCACGAGTCTGACGTCGGCACATATCCAGACTTCGTCACCGCAGCCCGGCTACGCCCTCAACACCCAAACCTCCAACTTTGTCACGTCGCACATGCTGGGCCAGACTTACGCGACCGACAACAGCAATTTTGGTCCGATCTACCACCACCACAACGCGCATCATCACTCCGGACTACCGTACAGCTATGAGAAGTACAAAATGCAGCCATCGCCGACCGCAAACGTTTATCAGCATTATCAAGGCTTTTATGGCCACCAAATAAGGCAAGTCGAGTATATACCTCGATGAACCCCGATGAAGAAAACAATAATTTTAGTCGTTAGAATATTAAGCTGAACAAAATCTCATTTGATAATTAAAAAATTTATTTTCTGCGCATAAAAAGCGAATTCTTCAATTAATAAAGTATTTTCTCGCCAAATGCCATCCTAATGAGTCTGCTTTTTGTGTGGTTTTAATTGGAACCCGTCCCAACTTTTCCGCCTCTCCATCGACCGAAAATTCCTTCAACTCTTCTCAGCGTTTTTAAAAGACGAAAGAAAAAACATTAAAAAGACATTAGAGAAGATCAATATTCCACTTCAAGAGTGGCGTTCAAAATTAGTCAGTGGCATTATGATGCATCATGAGACGAAGGGGGACAAGAAGAAAGACGAAACATGAAAAGTGACTCCTTCACATGACTTTTGATTGACACCGACTAGAAACTGAAGCAGCAGCTCGTTAAAGCGTTCGGCACAACATGAATGTGTCTTAATTAACGGGGGGCGGGGTTTGAATGTCACGAGAAGTTGTAACAATTTAAGGACCCGACGCATCGCAGCCAGATATCGGCGGGTAAAACGATACCGAAATCGTTAAATGTTTACGATACTTTTTTGCAGTGACTGGCAATGCGAAGTTTTATGACTCAAAACGTCGTTTTCCTTTTGCGGAACTTTTATTGACTGATGAAGACGATCGCGGAGTGAATGAAAGAACTTATGAAAAGTTTAGAATTTCGCTGTCGTTCTTGCAGTTTTTATTAAAGGCACAAGGATTTATTAAAAATCACAAAAATTTCTGGCTAAAAATTGTTAATTTATTCTTCCGAAGGTTCCACATGCCAACATAGATCCACAGTTTTGATGAACATGTTTTCAATTTGCCCAGCGATTTCTTGTTTCAGCTTCTCCTTGATCGTCACTGTATCGACAAGTTCTTTCTTGTGCCGCTCCAAATACACGAGCGTGTTGTACTTGAAGTGCATTCTGTCGTAGCCAAGCTTCAAGATGTTTTCGAAAATGCAGTCGAGAGTTGTTCCACTGTATCCTTTGTACATAAGCTTATCTTTCAGTCGTCGGTGCAGTTTTTCAGAGTATTTGTTCAAGAGATTACCGCAGTTCACTAAGTAGAACGAGTGAAGCAAACTGAAGAAGTTTTTCATGTCAGACTCCTTGAACTCCATGAGCTTCTGATCAACGACAAGTCGCGCCTGGCAATACAAGTCCGGAAATGAATCTACGCCAGCATTTTGACCAGCAATCTCTTCGACACTTCCGTTTAGTTCAATTTCATCGGAATACTCGTAGTAATCGTGAACATCGATTTCATAATTCGAACTGCAACTTGCAAATCGAATCAAAACGAATGCAAAAATAGTGAAGCATATTTTGCACAAGCACTTCATAGCGAACACCGACTGACACTGATTCACTTTTAAAATGCGTTTGGATGTAGCGAACGAGAATAAATATCAATTGAGCGTATTAAAAAGTAATTCCAGCTGAAGATTAAGATAAATTCGCCTTCAAATAATACAAATTGATGCAATTCTGAAATAAAACTTGATTATAATAGTACGCTAGTAGAAGAACTTTTGGTTTTAATGGGTCAAGGTCGAACTTTTTGGTGTAAATTGGGTTTAGAAAGCATCGCTTAAGAACCTTCATTCCTCATTTCCTGTACACTCGTAGTAAGATCTTTTTATAACTGTTGTCTTCTGTGTGCCAATATCCAGCAACCATTTCTCCAGAACTTCCCGGTCAACGTATGTCACAAGTTCCTTTGTGATATTTAGCAGATATTTAATAGCGTTTGTCTCGTATCGCAATGTTTCGTAGCCATTCTGCACCACTTTTCCATAAATGCACTCGAAGACAGTATCGCTGAAGCCTTTAACAGAAAATTTTTGCTTTAGAACGGTGTAACGCTTTTTAGTAAAGTTCTTCAGCTCCTTTGCACAATCCAAGTCTGATGAAGACTGCGAAAATTCGATTCCGAGATTTGACTCCTTCAAATCAATGAGATTTTGATCGAGAACAAACTTCACTTGACAGTAAACTTCTGGAACTTCAATTTTATGTAGTGTAGTGTTTTCAACCTCGAGAAGAACTGTCGTTTGACCGTCATCAATACCTGAAAAGGATTCAAATCCAATTATCGAACAGTTCAAAACCTTTTTATAGTTTTCTCACCTGAACAAAGACGGGCCGATTCGTCGATCAACTTTGAAGTTTCATTGATCAAATCAAATTGATTGTCATTAAACACTAGTTCACCGACAAGATCACTTCTGTACCGCGTCAGATAGACCAGCGTGTTGTATTTGTAGACTATTTGGTCGTAATCAAGAATCAAAATTGTTTCGTAGATGCAATCAATGTCTGTTATGTTGTAGCCTTGGGTTTTCAGTTTTTCCTTCAATTTCATGTGCAGCTTTTTTAAATAATCTTTTTCAATACTTTTGCAGTTGAATGGAGTTTTGAAGTGCAACAGTTTAATGAATGTGTTCAGATCCGATTCTTCTAATTGCATCAATTGACGATCAACGACAGATTTTGCCTGGCAGTACAAATTGTGAAAACTTTCTTCGCCATCGTCTTTAACAATCGTTTCTCTGCTTTCACCCAAGCTTCTGTTCTCACTTCCGTGTTCGTAAGAGTCATCGAGCTCGTAAGCTTCACTTGTGCTTAAAACATCGTAGTAATCTTCTGCTGCAGCCCAGTAAGAAAGCAAACTCATCGCTAAAACAGCAAAATAAATTTTGCACAAACAGCGCATTGCGAGATCCGATGAAAACTGATACAGATCAGAAGAAGCTGAATATTTTCCAATGTAAATGATGATAATTCCGTGATAATTTTAAATTGGACAATTGACAACTTTATTAAGTCGTTGCGTCACCTGTGACGTTCCAGTATTTTGAAGTTCACGCGCTTCAAATTTAAACTCAGCTGTGATCACGAAGTGATCTGTAAGCTTGTAGACTTTTTGAACCTACGACATTCATTCACTTTTGAAATATAAATTTCCAGTCGTTCGCTTTAACATTGGAAAATGTTTACATTTATTTATTGTTTTAGAAAACACAGTGCATGCGATGAAGAAAACTATTTGAATTTAGAAGCACAGAAGACAAACCCAACTATGACGGGTTTGTCTTCTGTGTTTCTAAATTCAAAAAGTTTTTTTCAAGAACTAGCACATCCTGAGTCGTGATGAACTCCTTCATTTTGTCAAGTAAATATCCGATGCCATTGTGCTTATACACCATTGTTTCGGAGCCATTCTTCTTAATGTTATATGATACAAGCACTCAAACCCCGCTTTGCTGTAATTTCCTGTTAAAACTCTAGAATCAAAGTAAGCTGTCGTGGTTAACTTCTTCAAAGTATGCAGAACAAGTCAAGTTTATCACTAGTGCAGGGAGAAATATTTTGCCTTAGCAGTTCATCATGAGGGCTTATCAGGCAGGACTGATGCACAGCGTGAATGCTGAAGGCAAATTGACGGGATAAAAAGTCGTTTACATGCAAATGTAAAGCTTAGATTGGAGAAAATTGATTTCCGTAATTTTGATGCATTTACGTCAATAAAACGATTACATTGCTTATTAAAACTCATCTAGAAACGTGTTTGAATGCTTGAAAAGTCATAAAATCCAAGAAGAATCTTCAGCCGTCTTGAAATTTATCGACATCAGTCAACAGTTCATCTTTCACTTTGTCGTCTGAGATCAGAGATCAGACGAATGATAAATGTGAAACCTTTTGGAATAAAAATCTTCAACCCCGAACAGATTTTTTGTTTGTTTGAAAAATGTCCTGCGCTTCATCGGGACGTTTCTCTCGACACCGTCATTCGTTTTATTGCGTTGCCTGGTCTCTTGGAAATCCATAATTCCGTGTCTGCATTTTCCATTTTCTTCCCTCGAACATCGTTCACTTCTCTTTACGATTTCGTTTTGTTTACATTGCTGAAAACAATAAATTATTTGAAGCAGCTTTCCGAAGCCGAAAAGTGGAGAACGGGAAAATGGGTTTAAGTGGCAGTCTATAATATTTAAATTTTACGACCTTTTCCTGGTAGCATATTTTATGACTTCTTTTAAAGTAGCTTCGTTTCCATTCCAACTGCGTGGAGTCATTAGAAAATTTAACGAGGTGAGATTTTGGAGTGATCAGCGAACGCGGAAAACGATGAACTCGCGTTCATTCATAAAAAAAAGTTCATTGTTGTCTGCGCGAAAACAACTTTTTCCCAATTTCTTCTCGATTTGAGTAATTTATGATCTGTTTTTATTAACAAAAGTCAAAACTGGGATTATCATCGCCGTGGAGAAAAAATAAACCGACTGAAAGATGGATAATTTATGGATTGTTTACACACAAATTTCTCAAATTATGTTTTCCCTCTTTTTGTCATTTATTTTGTAAACTCGGAAAGGGAAAGATACCAAACACCAGAAGATCGTTTGACCTGAAAATGTGTTTGCATTTTGTAAGTGATCTGCTTTCCTTTTCGGATGGTTCGGGGGATCGATTCTCTTAAACATCGTAAGTTTTTGAACATCTTGAAGACTTTTACTTTCGAAAATTCTTTGCGGGCAGAGAAATTTGTTTCCTTTACACTGACCAGCACTGCTTAAAGGCCTTTCTCTCATTGTGGGGTCCAACAATGAAGTAGTTGTGCAATATTTCAACAGCGCTGTCTGCTACAAAGAAGAACCCGTGGCTGCTGGGTGGGCTAGACAAATCCAGAATCATCTGTCCGATTCAGAGTCGGACGAAGATTGTGACAGCTTTTCTTGCATTTTCGATTGGAACACAAATGCTTTTCCCAATGCTTTCTACACTTGTAGTTTTTTGGGAAAAGTTCGTAAGTGATGGGAATGAAACGGAATTTCGCACGCGGGACTACAACTTTCGGTTGTTAACTGAGATAAAAAGTATTTTATTTGATTTGATTTTCTTGCTCAATAAAAACATGGAATTGATTGTGGTCATCTAAAATGCTCCAAACTACGTTCCACAAACTTACAGATTGAACTTCGCCATCACTTCGTCGTAAGCGTGCTTCATTTGACCGAACTTAAGGCTAAGCTTTGTTTTGTCAACGACGGTTCCGTCTGGATGCTTGTCAGGATGAAGTTCGCGAGAGAGCTTGTGGAAAGTTTTCTTGACTTCACCGCTGGTTGCTGATGGCGACACTCCCAAGACTTCGTAAGGCTTTCGAACAACTTGCTTTGCCAAAATCTTGGCACTGGTCAGAAGGTTCTTTGTTTCTGCGTTCGGCTTCAGCTTGAAAGATTCTTCGCAATCAATGACGCAGTCGTCGAACTCCTTCAGTTCAAAGTGGGACTGGGCGCGTTTCATCAACGTTTTTGCATGCTTTTCCTTGAGCTTCAGAGCATCAGTGAAGTCTTGATAAGCGTCGCGATACAGTTTAAGCTTGAAATTAGTGATACCACGATTGTAGAATACAAATCTGGTGAAGTTTCGGTTCGAAATATCTAACGGCAAAGCTGTCGTGAAGATTTCCTTCGCTTCTTGGTTTTTGTTGACTTTTAGCTCAGCACAACCGGAATTGATGTGTGTCAACATCTTAGAAGCGACTTCCCGCTTCTGCTGTGCTTTCTTCATCCCAGAATTCTTGCGCAAAGCAGTTTGAAAGTTGACAATGCTGTCCTTAAGTTTGATGTCGTAGTAGTTGCGAAGTCCTTTGACGTATTGCATGCCAGCGTCATCTTCGTCCTTAGCATTGTCGATTATCTCGTCTGCGTCATCAGGCTTTCCAAGCTTGATCAAGCATTCAGCTTTCAGCCACGAGTAGTTTGCGTAGGTCTCGTCGATTTTCTTGGCAGCTTCGAGCTCCTTGAGACATTCTTCGAAATCGGATTGTTCCATGAGTTGTTCGGCCTTGTCTTGACACTGCTGGAGTTGCGGGCTCAATATTATTGACTTTACTCCTTTGGTCAAGTCATTAACGCTCGACCCTTCAGCAGTTTCTTTTACTGTGGATGCATTTATTTTCTTGACTTCGCTGTCTGAGTTAGAGTCGGAAGCTGCCGACGTCTTCGTGGCCTTGTATGTTTTCGTGACTCTGGCGAACGATGCCTTGCCATCTCTCTTGGTTATGCTGCGAAGTTTCACGAATGCAGCTTTTGTATCGACAACGGCTGGAGTTGATCTTGCTGCACCTGCTTTGGCGTAAATCTCTTGAAATTGCAGAGCGTCGAACAACAATTCGTTCTGTTAAAGAAATAATTGAAACTAATGTACTTTGGAATTTTCCAAGCGTACCTGGAACATGTCCAAGCCAACAGCTGCGATGCACGAGTAGAAAACGCTGAATGTTTTCATGTACATGAAGCCCAAGTTGAACGCTCGACCGCTGATCTGGTGCGGGTACACCGATATGAATGTCCTATTGTGCGCTTCCACGATCGATCTCATCAGACATTCTGCTTCAGTCAACGTCAACACTTGAGCTTTCAACAGATGCAAGCTGATCAAGACGTCCATCAAAAACTCATCGGGTATAGTCTTGAGATCATCGACAGTGAGCTGCAAGCCGCTGATCCACAGAAGGATCTTCCATTTGTCTTCTTCAGACATTCGGCCGGTGACAAGGATCTTCAGTGGCTCGACGTGAACTAAAATTTTTAAGAGATTTTAAGATTTAAAAAGGATTTTCTACTTGCGCAACTTACAGTCGGGAATGATCGGTGCAATTTTCAGTTGCACAAAAGCACTTGAATCGCTCGGTTTGACCAGCAGCGTTCTTGGTTCGTGATCAGATTGGTTCTTCAGCAAAATTCCAGCTGTCTTTTGAATGATCGGTGACACCACATTATGCAATTGCGGGCCAGCACTTCTGCAAAATGAAATAAAATTAGTTTTTGCTGGAAAACTTTTGACAATTTCTCACCTCAAATCCAAGTAAACCGGTGAAATGTAGATCAGTGAGTTCTCCAAGATTTCTTCTGCATAGTTAGCATAGTCATCTTTGATAAGTTCCAAGACACTTGCGTCGACCTTGCCGTGCGTCTTCATATTTTCCACAGGGTCCAACATTTTCAACGTTTTTTTGAAGTCTCCAAGCAAGTCAGCTGGACAGCTGCCGAAGATTTTGATAATTATGTTGCTTAAGGCATTGTCAGTGATCGGATAAGTCAATCTCTGGTCTTTGATGAATTTCACGATGCTCTTGAACTTGAGACCTCGGTTTCGTGATTGGAAGTAGCTTTCAAAATGCTTGACGTTTGCATCACTCGAATGGAGGTCAGCCAAAGCAACGAAAAGTGAAGCTGTTTGCGATGTCAACCCCATGGAAGCCAAGACTCTCTCCTTGTTGTACTGGCGGACAGTCATCCGATCCATGTTGAGCTCTGCATCGGACCAGAAGACCCACGGCCCTTCAAAGAACACGTAATAAGAGTTCAGTCCGAGGATCGCCATCGCTTTGTACTTGTCAGCCAAGTGAGCGTTGAAAGTTGCAGCTTGATTGAGAATGTTGTCCATGCCACGAAGATTGCCGAATTGTTGTGCAACCTGGCTCATCACGAGCATCACGGTTTGGTTGAAAGGGAACTCGAATTTCCAGTCATGCTTCTGCTGGCGATAAAAGTAGCGCTCGACCTGCTCAAAACTTTGGCCACCTTTGTTCATCTCAGTTAATTCACGAGTGTTCTTGTAGCATTGCTCCATTTCGGCGATAAAACCGGGCGAGTTGACATGCGTTTTCTTGAAGACAAAGATGAGAGTGGCTCCGGCATCCTTCAATTTGCCTAAAAATTCTTCGAATCGACGTTTGATCATGTTCAGGCGATATCCAATGACCACATCTTGCGTGGATTGCTTCAAGTTATGTGCCATTGTCCACAGATCAATGATGATGACAGGGTCGTAGCCATTGAGTCTATGTGAAGTGAATGAAATTTTAGCAAACAAACTTGAAGAGGTTCGCCGGCCGGCGCTTCATTCACCTGCGATATTTTGTGACTTCATCGTGAATGTTGACGACTTTGTGGCTGTCTGAGAGCTGATTAATGAACGAGTGCAAGCCTCGGATGCCCATTCTTAAATATTGTTGCGAACTGCCTTATTTGACTCAACAACGAAGACTGACTGAAATATTTTCGATGAAATTCTGTTTCATTTCGGGGTCTGTCCGTCAGTGACGATAATCTCGCTTGCTGGAACTCGTTGGACGTTTAAAACAGAACTTGCAACTGTAGAAACTTTTCAATTTGACCGTGACTTGACAACGTTTTATGCGAATTTCGTTAACCTTGAAGCGATAGCCAGAATTTGCTTGCACAACGATCTTGTTACTTATCGAAAGCAACAGCTTAAAAATTCTTTGTTTTGTTTGATTTCTTATCAGCTTTAAGGCCAAGTTCTCTGAAAAGCAATTTTTTGATTCCTTGAGCTTTGTAATTTGATAAAAGTTCTTTTAATACACATTCGTTATTATTATACACACAAGCTGCGACAAACATCTGTGTCCGAACGATTACTGCTGGACCGTGAATTTTCAGCGTTGGCTTCAGCATAAAGTTTTTGACAGTGCGCTCCATCGTAAGCAAGTTTTCCCTGGTTTTTTCTCGTTTTTTCGAAAAAGAAGTCATTGGCAACAATCCGGAATAGAAATTCTTTTAAATCTCACCTGGAAGCACTTCAAGCCAACATCACCGATGCAAGAATGAAGAATTAAAAATACTTTCATATACGAGAAGCCCAACTGGAATGCGCACCTGCTGATGTCGTGCGGGTAGTTTGACGTCGGTTCCGTCCTGTGTGCGTCCACGATCGATTGTAGCAGGCACTTTGCTTCGGACAGCTTCATCACTTTGTGTTTCACCAGATGAAGGCAAACTTGATGTCGACCAGGAACTCAACAGGTACAGTCTTCAAGTCGGAAACGTTCAGCTCCATGTCAGTGATCCACAAGAAAAAAATCCGCTTGTCGTTTTCAGGCATTTCCCCGGCGATGAGATCAGCCAATGAGTCGACTCGAACTGGTACTGAAATTTTAGAAAGTTAAGTTGGTTCTGTTTCCGTTCTGAATCTTGAGCAGCTTACATGCTGGTGTGATTAATTTAAATTTACTTTTAAAAATGCGTCCATCGCCGTTCGTTTTAATTAAAATAGACCTCGGATCGTTATCGGCAGAGTTTTTCAGCAAAAGTCCGGCTGTCTTCTCAATGAACGTCGAGATCAACTTATTCAGCCGTGGACCGGGGTTGCTATCGAAAACTTAACAAATGAAAATCATGAATCAATGCCTTTGCAAAGTTTATCTCAAGTTAAAATAAACTGGTGAAAGGAAGATCGACGAGTTTTCCAAGATTTCCTCGGCATAATTGCCGAAATCGTCTTTTAACAGTGCCATGACACCGACGTCGGCCTTTCCTTGTGGTTTCAGCTTCTTTTTCGCAATTAGTTTTCGACTCGTAAGATCGATGTCCTTGATAATGGTTTTTGGGCAAAAGCCAAACGTTATCCCGACTTCACGCTTAAAAACAGCGTCGATCATCGGAAGGTTCAGCTTCCGCATAAACTTCACAATCTCTTCAAGGCTTCGTTCTTTGGAGTTGGAATTTCTCACATTAGCTGACTTTTTGCGCAGTGTATCAGCCAGCGCCACAAATGTGCTGCTTTTGCTTGTGATACTCTCAAAACTGATAAAACTTCTTTTTTTTGTATTGTCAGACGTTCAGCGCGTCCATGTCGAGATCAGCGTCAGACCAAAACTCCCAGCTTCCTTCGTAGAACATGTAGTACGTGTTCGTGTTTGAGCCAAGAATCGCTAGAGATTTTTTATTTTTAGCCATAAGTCGATGATAATCATGGCATTGCAATTCTTGCTCCTGCAAGATTACTAATTTATTAAAAACTAGAAATGGAACTTCAACATGTGAAACTTCACATTCGATAAGCTTCGATTGATTCTTTTAAATAATGTAAACTTGCGAGAAGTTAAGACGCAGTTAAAAGTTTAAGTCGAAGATGGGATTTCGATCGCTTTGCATTATTTTCTTTGAACAGAATTCTCAGAAAGCAGCGAAGGCTATTCAACAGGTTTTCGTTTTATTCTTTTGATAACCAGCTGATAAGAAACAGGAATTTTGTTGGAATAATTATTTAACGGTTTTGTAAAATTCAAATCATTTGTCATCTCAGAATCGATTGTTTATCTGCGCGCGGCTAATATTTGTATTTTTCTTTAAGTCTTAATTTCGGTGTTCTGTTAATAAATGAGTAATGGTAGAGTTACCGTGGAACAACCGCGTTGAATCCGTGAGATCAAAGCTGCTGTCAACAAAAACTATCAAACCGAAAAACTTGTGGATTTCCGAATGTGTTCAATTTTACATCAGTCAGTGTCCGACAATCGACGATGAAACTCTCTACACGCAAACACTGGAGCAGTTTCTGCTTGCCGACATAGTGGACGCATCCAACCCGGTGATTCCTGCGGTAATTCAACAGAAACGCGAGTCGTTCCAGCTGCTTGGGGAATTTGTTGTGCAACTCGTCTATCTCATCGATATCTGTAAGTGGCGAATCCTACTTAGCCTCATTGAGTTAACCATTTGAGTTCACAGCGGAATCACCGTACGAACAGTGGAGAAAGCTGCACAACAAAAAGCTTGACGAAGCTGAGGATAGCCGAGAGCCAAGAGCATTCCAAACGAAAAAGAAGCGAGTCTTCAAGCTGGAACTCACCGATGGCTACCAAACCATCACAGCGATGGAGTACACGACGATTCCCATCCTCAACACAAAACTCTCACCCGGACTGAAGCTTCAAATCATCGGCCCAGTTCAGGTTGTCAATCACATCTTATTTCTAGAGCTGAAAAACCTGCAAATTCTCGGTGGCGATGTTGAAAAGCTTCTCATGGTTAACGCTTACGAAAATGTCTTGCTCCGGGCACTCAACAGACCCACAACTACAACACCAATAACGGATTACACTGAAGCTCAGCTGGCAGCTGAGAACACTGCACCACGAAGACAGATCGAAGCAAAGCCGATGCTGACGTCCAGGAAGCCTGAAGTCAAACCAGTGCTGTCATTGCTCAAGAAGCAAGAAGAAGAGCTGCTCGCCGGCATCGACTTTGACAATCTCGATGCAGAAGACGATGATGTTGATATGGCAACGATCATAAAACTTGAAGAAGAAGAGAGAACGCGGATGATCCACCATGAGCCTGCCAGGATCAACGAAGTTGGAGAAGAATTTCTGGCCGATATTGATTTCGGTGATTTCGAGGATCTAATGACCGGTGATTGTCGCGTTGAAAGTCCGCAACGTCAGCAGATTATCCAACCACCTGCTAGACGAACTGCCTGCAACGGAAGCGCAGCATCACCGCATGTTACTAGCGAAGTCGTTCTTCCACCTACCGTTCTACAGCCAGTCAACGTCCACACCGTCGCGGATGACATGTACAAGTTCAAATCCATTGACGGTGATAACATAACAACAATCGATCAGTTTACCTCGCTCAAGATAACTGACAAGATCAAAAGAAGCTATGTGATAAGAGCAAAGGTGCACTCGATTGTTCCAAGTTCTTTAAAAGTTCGATCGAGTCAGTGGACGGTTCGTGTTGAGCTGTCGGATTCTCATTCGCTGAAGCTGCTTCCAGTCCGAATTGACAACGAAGTTCTAGAAAAGCTGTCTGGTTATTCTGGAGAGAAGATGAGTTTAATGTTCTTGGAGTCTAAGACAAGGCCGCAAATCAAGGAAGAGATTTTTAATGTAAGTTGGCTGAATTTTTGCGATTGTTCGTCTGACTTCACTGGAATTTTTTTTTCAGATCATTGAAACGCTTCAAGAAAAAATCGAAAAACTTCTTTGCTTTATGAAAATTGAGATGAAGTTCAACCCGCCGTCACAATCAAGCTGCCAAGTTGTCGAACTCTTGCAGCCGAATCTCGAAAACTCTTCAATATTCCGGCGAAAAGTGCAAGAAGAGAAGCTCGTTGAAGAGACGTGATACACTCGAAGACAGTTTTAGTTTTATTTCCTTTATTTTACGTCAATTTGTTTTACATCAAAGAATCTCGTTCAATAAAACTGTCAATCGAAGTTCTTACACAACACCTCAAAAGATTATCAAATTCGAATTCCATTCAAAAGAACGAAAAGTTGACGATTCACTAAAACACGTCTACACAATTGTGTCGTCAAATCAAATCGAATCAATAAGTTGCGCAAATATTGATAGTCAACACTAATACAACGTCCAAAAGTCCACCAAAGAAATCGATAGAAGTCGAGATTGCTTCCAAGATAAAAGCTCGTCTGAAGGGAATTTCCTGTTTCACGAAGTCTCTTGCGGTTACAAAGTCACAAAAGTTACAAAGACTTGATCCATAATAAAAAAATATTTTTGCACCATATAAATACGTTGAGCACTGGTCGCATCTTAGTTTACGCTGTTTTCAATAAAAGTTTCCTTGCTGCGGACAATCGTCTCGTGGTGACAGCCGTTTCCGTTCATCTTCACTCCGTTTTCAGCAATCAGCTTGGTTTTTGGTCTGTCGATGGCGATTGAAGAGAAATCGAACTGTGGAGAAATTTAAATTCAGTCAATTTCCTTATCAAAACGCCGCAGTATCCACTTACCCGCTGTTCTAGAGCCATGTGTGAGTTTGGAGCAAGGCCAACAGCTGCCCTCAAGATATTTTCAATGGCAGCACGCTGTCTGAAGAGAGAATTGACGACTTGAGTGCCTTTCGGGACCAGCGGAGCTTTGCACAAGTAGGAAAGAATTGACAGAACCGATTTGCACGACTCGTACTTGGCTTCAGGTTTGTTGTGGTCTCGGACTTTGATGCGTGAGAAAAGTTCACCAAGAATGACGAGATCGAGAATCAGAGGCGACGCCAGAAGCGAATCTTCGCATGTGTTGTGAATGACAAGCGTGTTGTGACCGCCCATCATGATCTCGCTGGTGTATTCGTCCATAGCGCGCTTGGAATCGCCAACGTATGGAACGTATTTAATCACCACGCAGTGATCAGGATGTTCCTTTGGCCCGTACAAAATGTCATTTGACTCCACCATGTCGTCGACCACGTTGCTTTTGGAGATCTCCTTCGAGCGAAATTGTGAGGGTGCTGAGAGATTTTTGCCGTCATTGTTGCCCAAGTGGTTGTAGCTGACGATGGAGACCGGCTTGATACCGGCGCCGACCAAAAAATCAACCAAAACTGACTTGAGTTTGGTTTGCCCGGATTTGAAATCGTCACCGGCGATGAACGCTCCGTGGTGTTCAGCCATTTCGACGACACCGGGAACGAAAGTGTTCTGTGGTGATCCGTTGATGTAAATGCAGCCCTCGAGGATCGAAGCCATCGCGAAAATCGTCGACGGCGAAATTTCCTTTTCGTTTCTCTTCAAAGAAGCTTCGAGTTCTTCCATGGTCATGTTCAGCCCCTTGCGAACGTCACAGAAGCGTTCTGTGTTGGCTGTCCACAAAACAACGACCTTGTCTACGTTGTTCTTCTTCTTGAAGTCATTGATGTCGTCGCGAATTTTCATGAACTGTTCGTATCTCGTGCCTTTGATGACGTT
>JPYR01000724.1:995-18348 GCA_000775305.1 Belgica antarctica | reverse complement strand
AATGGTAATTGCCCATTCACCCAGTTCTTATTAGGTTTTGGGAAGAACTTGAAGCCGGATTTAATCTAATTTATTTTTGTTCCGGATTGTGAGTGCTCATGATTTAATTGCCGCATTGACCCAAACAGGTTGCATTGCAAGCAACAATTATATTTTGGGCAACTTAAACCTTCCTGTGTTTAACCATGGGCACCGCTGTTATCGTTGAGTAATTCGGAATTCTCTTGTTGAACGTCGGTTAGATAACGAAAGGTCAGGGACGCTTACACGAAGACAGAAACCGGAAAAGGATGAAGCGGAACATTCTCGAGCGTTGTTCAACGAGAAAATCGATAAAGTTCCACTTTCTACACTTTTATCCGTCGCCATCCTCGAACCGAGTTTAAAGTTTCGAAGGTCATGGTCATGGACATGGACAGTTTAGATTCCATTAACTGCACTGGCATGAACGCGAGTGGCGTGTCAAGTAATTTTCCACTCGCGTCGAAATTTGCACAAGAAATTATCAGCAATTCGACGAAATCACGTTGCTTGTTCTGACATAAAAGATTTCATAACGTGATTCCTATCAAGGAGCGAATTCTGCCGAAATTCCCTATGAAACCCACGCACGTCCCTAAAATAATTTTCCCAAGGTTGCTTGTCGTGTCGGCGAACATCCTTACCAGTAACTTTCCATTTGACTGCTCAACGATGGTCGTTTGGTAGTCATAGACCGTGTCGATGAAGTTTTCTGAATATTTAACGTTCGACGATGAAATTTCCATCTCAATCACTTGTAAGTTTTTTATTTGTTGGCACGAATCAATCACAAAAAATATTTAACAGAAACTTTCACTGGCTAGCGTCGAAGGCTGGAAGAATATCTTGTCGGCTTGAGAGCTGTCTGAGAACTGACGAGAATTTCAATGTTGGCGCTCCTAATATATTCGCTGGCTGCTGAACTTGAAGCGGTGGGTGGGAGAAGCAAGAAATGTTCTCACTGATAATGAACGCGTTCGGCAAATCGATTCTCTCGGAAATTCTCTTTAGAAGGAAAAGAGAATGAAAAGTGTTTTACGTTGTTGTCATTTTATGCGTGCGAAAACGTTGGTTAAGATTAATCTTTGATGCTGTTTAAGAGTTTTCGTTCATGATGTTCTTGGTTTTTATTCAACAAGTTTGTGATATGAAAACCGACAAGTTTTACTTGAAAAGCTTTTGTACTCCACCTAATTACCCAAATACTTTAGCGAATATTCGTGATATCCACTCAACCCGCAAATACCAAAGTTCATTCACCTGGTTGCTTTAAGGATGTTTCTCATCTGTCTTCTGTAGAAACAACTTCCCACACACATCCATCAATTTTCAAAGTTTCTTTTGGCATCGTGCGTGGGGAATTCGTTAATTAATTAATTGATGCCACAGGCTTCGTGTCGTCTTATCGATGCAGAATTGAATGAATTTATAATCACTTTGCGAAGATGGTTCAGCTTAATTTTGATGCCGATTCAACTGTGATCTAACGATTTCTGAAATCGCGAGGCAACCAGTAATACAAGTTCCTTCTGAAAAGTCTGTTCTATTACACAATATCAAGATTCTGATTGGAGAACCTTCTTGAAATTGTTTATTTAAGATCAGACAATCTTCCAGGATATCAAGTATCAAAAACAACGCCACTTTTACTTTATAAACAGAGCATTTCATGAGTCATACTAAGTAATCACGAATTACTTTGTGCATTTCCAGTATCGTTCTGGTTGATTACCCAGCTTTATCGTTATTCGGTGATTCAAAGCATGAACACTGATTAGGCTCGAAATAGTCGCCATAAATCCGCTTAACTCATCTGAAATCCTCTCAACTGGAACCGTTTGCCATTCTGAATGCACTTCGAGGACTTTTCTTTATAAATGTTCATTTTATTTCTAGCTTTTCTTTTGCATGAGGCGACGGAGCTTTGAACACGTTGCCATCATGGCTCACAAGTTAATGAAAATTAAGTTTATAATAAATTTCTCTTCTTCAATCGATTGTTTCTTAGTTTTTTATCCTCAAGCTGGTTGTCTCTAGAAAAATATCAATTTAAATAGTTCTTGAGTTAGTTTGGTCATTTTCTCAGCACGTTTCTTCAAATTTGTTTTCGTGAATTTGACTTCAAAGTAAGGATGCGACGGTTGAGCTTGTTTAGCTTCTATCACGGCGACGGAACGAGTCGCGTCTGGGTGAGCGAGTGCGACGAGCCGGAGCGCGGTCCATTGAGCGTCGTCTTACATCAGATCTGTGGCGCATTGCATCACGGTCCCTGTTCATATCACGAAACGGTCTGTCGAATCTTTCACGAGATCTCTGTCGGGGGTGGTCGTCGCCACCGCCGCGCTGTCGGTCGCTCGAGAAGTCACGTCGAGGCGGCCGTTGTCTGTCAAATGAGCGGTTTCTCTGTCCACGCTTTCCACGGTACATTCCAGGCGTGGGCGTGTGAGCTCGCTTTGTCTTCGAATAATCGACGCGGATGCGACGATCCTTGACTTCCAGTCCGTTGGTTTCATTTAAGGCAGTTGTTGCATCACGTTGCTTCGCGTAGTAAATGAAGCAGTAGCCACGGAACGATCGAGATTTTGCATCATACACCATGTGAATTTTGTCGACCTGACCAAAGCGCTCGAAAATGTCTCTTATTTCATTTTCCGATGTGCGAACGTGCAGCCCGAACACCCCGAGAACTGACGACGGTTCCTGTGGATCGAAGTGAAAGTTATTCATCATGTGGCATTGAGTTGACAAGGAGGACTTACGGGAACACCAGAGGCGGAGCGACGTTGACGTGTTCTTTCGTGAGCAACTTCCGGCGTTCGGCTTCTGTGGCCGTTGCGGCCTCCATTTCTGTGAACGGGAGACGGACTTCTTGTGAGGTGTCTGTATCTCTCAGTTTGTGGAGATTCAGTCCGCTTGCGGAGCTTTGCCGGCGGACCGGGCGAAGGCTGTCGTCGGTCGTGGTGCCGTCCGCTACTGGAAAATAATTTGGGTAATATAGGCTTCATTGGTGGGTCTTGAATGTAAAACGAACTTGTATCGGTAAGCAGAGAATGATCGCGAGCGGGAGCGGTGCTGGTGGCTGCTGTAAGTTGGAGAACAAAACAAAAATAATAAGAAGAATTCGATATTTTGGAAAATTCTAATCGAAGTTTGTTTGGCGGCCGCGAGTTCGCGGAGATACTCACTAGAAGTTGTCTCGTGACATGGCTAATGCTTGAAGCTTCGGTTGCGCTGGGATTCGGTCTTTTTTGGATGCGTGGAAATGGTGAAATTCGTGATTAATTGATCGAGCTTCGGAGCTCAAATTTTTTAACCTTCAAGCTTTCGGTCTCCTCAGAGTTTTTGTTTTGTCACCTCAGGTTCAAAAAATTTGCGAAACATTTCAGTGCTGTTGAATCAATTTATGCTGCGGAACTTGAAAATGGCATACTATGCTGTAGCTAGAGGACGACAGACTGGTATCTTCAGATCATGGTGAGCTAGAATGCGAGGCTGCTTGTTTTGATCTTGACCTGATTTCCGGTCAATTTTTAGGGCTGATTGTGAAAATCAAGTGAAAGGCTTCAGTGGAGCTGCCTTCAAGAAGTTCCCAAGCCAGCAAGAAGCACAGCAGTTCATTGACGGAGCTCCACCGGCAAAAAAACAGAAGATTCAGTCCAAAATCAGCTTCTCAGCGGCTATTGACAAAGTTTCTGTTGCACCAAATCAAAAGAAGGTCGACGACGAAGAGTTTCTAAATCTTCAAGAGTATCCAGAAGAGCCATCGACATCTGACAAGCTGTCAGGTTCCAAGAAGCCGAATAGTGGGTCCGCATTAAAAATCCCACACGATCCGCCAAAGCCGACAACACAGAAGACTTACAAAGGCCACAAGTTCAATGAAGACTCGAATGGCTTTGTTCACGTATACACCGATGGCTCTTGCGTGAGCAATGGCAAGTACGCAGCAGCAGCTGGTTTAGGCGTTTATTTCGGAGAAAATCATCACCTCAATGTCTCAGAACCAGTCACAGGTCGACCAACAAACAACGCCGGTGAAATCCAAGCCTCTATCAGAGCCATCAAAGATGCTCAGAACTGCGAAGTCAAGCGACTCAACATCTTCACCGACTCACAATTCCTGATAAACTCAGTTTGCAAGTGGATTCCTGGTTGGAAAAAAAAGAACTGGAAGGTGGCAAATGGCAAATCAGTTGTAAACCAGAAAGACTTCAAAGAGCTCGATTCGTTGATAGAGTCTGGCAACATGTTGATCAAGTGGTCTTACATACCAGCTCATCAAGGGACTCACGGGAACGAGGAAGCAGACCGGCTGGCCAAGATTGGAGCCAGTCTCTACCGAACAAAGAGAGAACGCGAAGAGGAAGATGGAAGTGACATCAGTGATTACGACTTTTAGACTTTGAAAATACATTTTTTAATTGCCCTTGGCGTTTTTATTCAAGAAATTCAGTTTTGACACATCAACATTCAGCGCTGGCCTTATGGCGAGTAACTTTCCCACTTCTTGTGGTTCAGCTTATTGAAGTCATCACAGTTGCGCGCAATGTTGAGTAAGTAGGTGGCGAGTTTCAGCAATTCCTTATCCTTCTCGCGGTTCTGATGGCACTGGCTGAAGGGCTTGATGCGCAATCCGCTTTTAGGGTTCATCAAGAAGTTCCGGCGGATGTCGTCAAACATGATCGTGTTCTTCGACGAATATTGTTTATATTTTCCCCACAGCACCTGCAGTGGTTTGACTTCAACGACACCGCGTTTTGGGCAATGGACAGTGATCATCGCTGACGAGTCCAGGTAGAGCATGATTTTATAGTTTTCGTGAGTCTGCACGCCGAGCAGTTTCATCTTCTCAACGATCCACTTCATGCTCGTGGCACTCCAAATCACAATGTCGTAGTCTTCGTATGCCGTAGTGAGAAACTCGTGGAGATATGGTCGCATCAGCTCTGCGCCAGTCTCTGCCGACGATCTGTGGTCGAAAAGCGTGTAATCGATGTCGAGAACAAGTAACTTCTTTCCTTCTCTCGCAGGGTTGAGGATTTCGTATTTGTACTCTTTAATGCGACGCCGAATCTTGGACAAGTAGACTTCTTTCGTTTCGAACGGCTCGTTGTCGTTCTGTTCGTCTTCGAAGTCGTTAACGACATCAATGCCGTCTGGTCGTTCGTTCACGCTTGCAATGTCAGCTTCAAGCGAGCCCACCATCATCAGCGGCTTTCCTGGCTTGATGTCTAGCTCTGAGATCTTTGTTGTGTCATCGACTTTCTTTGCTGGAACGATGAAAGTTGATTAAATATTCGAATAATGACGGAATTCGATTAAAAATTGAGTTATGATGACACGATATAGAATTTTACCTCCTTTTGCCTTCAGGTTCAGGATCTTTTGACGTTCTGCTTTCACTTGTGTTTCTTTTGTAATTTCATACCGCAATATTGCAACATCGTCAAGTGGATCAAGTTCAAGATGATACATGTTGTTGTTCCATTTTAAGACCTTAAAAAACCTTTTTATTAGCGACAATTTCAGAAAAGTGAATTGCGACTTACGATTTTCACGGCCGCGACTACATCGATGATCGGCTTATCGTCGTCCATTCTTGGTTTCTTGTGCACCGACTCAGAATCAGACATTGACTGCTTTTAACACAAAATATTAATGAAAATCTCCGATGCAAATTTCAATACAAAACAAACGATTGCAGTTGGTCTACTCGGAAGATTTTGTGTTCTCAGATCGCTGATGTCATCCCAGAAATTCAAATCTGAGGAGACGCAACGGAATAACTGCAACAACATTGAATTCCTTCAGACTCTAATTCAGTGAAATTTAATACTTTACACAAACAATGGACAACAAAGTAAGAAAAATCGAGATAGAATTGAACCTGAAACCATCGCCGAGCTTGGAGAAGAAGCTCTTGTTGTCTCTTTTCGACTACTTTCTTCATTCGCGGAATCAAATTCCGTTTTCAGCGGAATTATTTAAGAAATTCGTCGAAACTAAAGCCATAGCAACTGAAAGCACCGAAGAAGGAAAGCCCAAACACGACTGGAAGACTGAAAGGCAACTGAAACTTGCAAGTGAGACTTACGAGAAGATTTGTTTAGTTAAAGAGGTAAAAAAACTAAGTTTTGGCGTCTTCACACAGTCTTTGATTAAATTAATTTATTCCAGGTCATTGATTTAGAGTTCACAGCGGGTGCTCCACTGATGTTTGTCTTCGGAGGAACAATTCACACTGCCAAGGAGTCATACGTGATACATTTCCCAGCTGTCAACAAAGACATTCTCCCGACATTCGTCAACGAAACCTCGGCTGTGAAGCGGATTCTGCTGAAAGTGATCGAAGTTGACGAGCTCAAGCCTTGTGATAAGTACGTCTTGCAAGCCACCAATGTGTTCATTCTGTTTCAACAACCAGAACCACTCGAAGATCCTGACGACCTTCAAGAGTTGCGGAACTTTGCACTGCCCAGGTCCTGCCGAAAGTTCTCGATTCAGTTCCGCGACTCTTTAGACTTTGAAATCTTCGATGAAAATTTCAAAGAATTGAGTATTAACGAGAAAAAGTCTGAGAATGAAAGCGACACAAGCATTTGGTACCAATCAAAAACTTTTGTGAAAGGCTTCAAGGACATTTTAGTGAACAATAAATCTATTTGGAACTGATCAACGACATTTCAAGTTTTTCTCTTGCGTGAATTCAACATTTCAGCGCTGGCCGGACACTTCAAAATACAAAGCTTGACGAAGGTGAGAGCGTTGAGAAGCGACTGGCCCATGAAATCTCGGTGTATGCGGGAACTTTCTGTGTACCGATTGCGCAGATCGTATGGAACAGTGATATGGCGGAAAGTTGGTTGCTTTATCTCATCAGAAAGTTCTTCAAAAATGTGTTCGATTGTGTGCGCGGTCGACACTCGCTCGTTGCCGATGTAAGTCTTGTACAACCTCGACGAGAGGAAGTTCTTGAGGAAGAACACTTTCTGCTGTTTCGATGGCTTTGACTCTTCGTTGTTTTGTTCGTTCTCAGGCTCAAACAGATTCTGAGCTTCGACAGGCACTGCTCGGCCCCTTGAAGCCACTAGAATGCTCAGCATAGCGACGAGTTGAGACTTTTGCACGTTGACATTCATCTGAACTGGGTTTCCTGGCTGCTTGGCCGCTTGCTGTGCTTGGAGACTCTCGAGCACGTATACATCGGCAGGAGGTATCAAGTCATACAAGCTGATGAGAACCTCGATGAGGTCGGAAAGACTTTGCTTTTTGTCTTCGTGGCCGATCTCGTAGCTGATCCAGTCGTCAACGATGATCGGTCGAGTGACACTTGCGTCAGAATTCTCGATAGTCACTTTCGACCATCCAATGAAGTTGAGATCAACGTGAAAGGCGACGCAAGTAGTGATTTTCTTTCTGACTTTCTCGATGAGTGCCGGAGTCACATAAGTTTGCTTCTTCTGAAGAAACGAGCTGCTTGCCAACTCTTCACTGATTTCTTCTTGCTTAATTTCACCGGTGTTCGTCAGAATACTGTTGCAAAACTTTTCCAACACCTTGATACCAAATCCGTCGAGTTCCAGGATCTCTTCAACACGAGTGAACTCGCCAAGTTTCTGCTTTCTAAGTGCAATTTTGCGGGCACGTTGCATTGAGAGGTTGAAGTGGCTTAGCTCAGCTTCCGAGCGGTGATTCACTGTGTTCAGGATTTTCTCGACTTGCTGCTGGTCGTAGCTGTTATGGAAGCCGAGGCCGATTGAGCTCTGAGAGAGGTTTGAAGAGTAGCGGATGAAATTTCTTGGTGAAATCCTAAAAATTAAGAATTTTTCTTTGTGCCATCGAAGAGTTTTGTGTTTAATGGTTGTACCTGAGCTTTCTGAGAAGGTTAATGGTCTGGAACATCGTTGTCAAGCCTTGTGTCACTGAATTTATGAATAAGCTTCAAGCAGAATCAAGAATTGCGCAAAGCCGAGTCGTAAACAACACCGATTCTGTCTTCTCAGTTTGTTTACATCGCCACCGCATCAAAGTTCTAAGCGATTTAAATTTGTTTTCACTAGCCAAACTAGCCATAAAGATGCCGAAAATGACAAAGCTGGCTGAATGGCTGACCGGCCTGGTAGTGTTCTTCGGAATTTACGCCGCGTTAGTCACGAAACAGATAAAACATCAGTTCATCGACGACTTCTACTTTGAAATTCAGATTTTCCCTCTGATCTGCATCGTCCTACTCGGGGTGAGTGATCCAGCTTGCACAAGCTTACAATGTCGCTTATCAGTTTCATTTTATGCAATCGTCAGCTTTACGCAGTCATCACAGTGCTGTACCGAACATTCACATTCAACGACTGCACAGAAGCAGCCGAAGAACTCCAGAGAGAGATAAAAGAGGCTCGGGCTGATCTACGAACAAAAGGACTCAAGTTCGATGATTGAAGTTAGCATGAAGACTGTTTTTTAATTGAAAATAAAGTTTGAAGAAATGTTCCAGTAAAAGTAAGAAGAAGTGAGATAAGAAGTTATTCAGGTGCCTTGGCTGAGCTTATTGGGTCAGCTGTCGACGATGAATAGCTGTTGAGTCATAATCCCAAGGCGTTCAAGCAGCGTGATGGCGAAATCGTCGAAAGGAAGTGTGCGACAACATCCGCCTTTCTGACTAATCTACCGATTCACATCAGTTTTTGCACTGCTCAGACTTCTGTTGACGAGTTCACAAGCAGATTTATATAAATGAGCATAAAAAAGTTGATCACCGCTAGCTCAAAGTTATTCCTCGATCGAGTAGAAAACATCGTCACTCGCAAAAAAATTTCTACGCCGAGCGTCTTCGATGTAGAAAACTTCACCTTGTCGTCGTTTTCTTCACGTTTATTTTCTCCACCACTGGCCAAAGCTCTTCCCTCTTCCAAGTTTCTTTAGTTTCAACTTCTCATGCGAAAAACAACTTGAATTACTTTTACTCGGCTCTCACGTTTTAGTTTTCGTTCAACAGTGAATCCGATTGGAGTTAAAAGCGAAAAATAATTCCGCGCAGTTAAATTTCAGTTCATTAAGAGAAGATGTTGGGCAAAGTTTTGTTTGTGATTGGCTTTTTGGCCCTCTCTGCCACCGCTCAGAAGGTAATTTAAATGAATTTTTCGATACTTATCAGTGGCGGTGTGAATCCACAGCGGCGAAATAGGCGCGGCCACGCATTTCAATTAATGACAAACAAGTTACAAGCTGAATAAATTTAAATTGTTTCTTCTCGGTGGTGCTAAACTCTCGTTTACAACTCATTGTGCAGAAGTTTTCGCACGCCTTATTTATTTAGTTCTCCCAACTCATCACAGCTTGGCGGAATCTTCGTTGAAATCTTCCGTAGATAAAAACTTTTCCCCCCCAAAAACCATTCTTTGGCGTTGTTAAAGAGTTCGTGGCTTTTCTCGAGCACCAATTATCATTCCCAAACCGACAACATGTTCGACTTTATTTTTATTTCATTTTAAAAACATCCGAAACCGGTTTTTCGACAATTTTTTCGTGTCTTGTTTCGTTAGTTTTTTGTTTGCCGAGTAAAAACCGCGAATATTGTTGGGAGTACTGGAGTTAAGTCATGCAATGATGATTTTTTAATGTCATCGATGGGTAATTGACGGTGCTGACCAAGGGCGAAATGCGTAGCGAAGGTCACAAGCGTCGATTATTTAAAGATTTTCATTCCAAACACGAATGTTTGCTTTTTGTACCGTTACTACGGTGACCGACATACGCTGGTGCACTCGTGACATGCACTGTCGACGGCCCCATGACTTGTTGTTGCGGATGTTTTCAAGTACAAGCTGTTATTTTTAAACATCTTGAGTCACATTTTGCAATCACGTGACTTTAACAAATTCTTGTATTGTTAACATTTATCAATCGCAATTTGTGACTTGACTGCATGACCAACCCTACAACACAAAAGAATCTACCAAAACAAACTTCTCAACAATATCTTCCGTCTCGAGCAATTCTCCATTCCCCTTTGCGGTCGTTTGATCAATAACTATCGGCAACAATTGGCAAAGAAGAAACTTAGAACATTTTGCACCGCGCAATAGACAACGATTCCCTGTTGATCCCACCTATTGACCCCGTTAGTAATGATCAAAGCCAAACTAGAGCACTTTAATAATTTTTCTTTCTGCTTTTCGGAAGACAAGCGACAGAAAATTCACTCTTTATGGTTCAACGAACCAACGTTAGACACACAACATGGAATTTATGCATGAAGCAACACGAAAATTGAGTGCGGCGGCAAATGAAGTTTGTGTGATGAAATTAAGTGTTGCAATTTGATTAAGTCACCGAAACTATCAGAAGGGCTTGACCGGTCATGAAATTTTAATTCGTTTCTCATGACTCATCGTTTGGGTCTCGTCTCGAGATCGCGAATGTTTCAGGTGATAATTGAATTCACACATTTTTTAAGGCGGCGTACCGTGCCATCAACAAAATCCATTGTGTTAACTTGTAATTTCAATAATTTCGTACTTTTCTAAGCATTCTTGGGTAATCAGTGTTCATTCATTCAGGGGGAAATCATCCAGGGAGTGCCGTTACGGAGTTCAACGGAACCGTTAGCGCCGAAAGTCGATAGTTAAACATGTGAGGGACATTTGCTTAACTCTAAGGACGAGAACTTTTATCGGCAACCTTCAATCGCCTTAATTACTTTGGCGATCTTGATTAAATCTTTTGTAACTGTTCGTTTATTTCACGGTTTTTCTTTGACATTGGAGCATTTGCTTAATCATTTCTATACAAATTTCGTTCTAATTTCTCAAGGGCTTGCGGAATTAGAATGTCGAATGTTTGAAGGGCGACGGATCCTATTAACACTCTTAGTTTGGAACTTAATTGTACTTTGTTTGTTCTACTTGCTGAGACTCAGTGGCACTCTCGCGGCTTGCAAACTGTCAAAGGCAATAAATCTTCGTCATAAATTTTTCCAACTATCGCGAACATTTACGCGGAAATGACTGTGGACTTCACGCACCGGTGATTTCATAGTGAATATAACTAAAGGCTAGTAAAACTTGAAAGAAACATTCCAATCGGAGGTGAATGCATCACGCAAACCCATTTGGTTTTATGACTTTCACATTTTGTGCCGTTACAAAACAATTATTCAAAGGGCTTACCCGAAAAAGGCGAAAAGGTTTTGAAGTGCACCAGGGAACAACTTGAACGACAAGCAAATATTGTTCTGTAATTTTCCTTCGATTCGTTTGTCGATGCAAACATTCATGCACACGAAAAACACTTAGACGAGTAATCGTCAATTAAGTTCATTGCGCAAACCGCGATTCATAAGCGCAGATGCATCACGAAAATGTCATCAAGATTGCAGAGTTGTATGCGTCAACGTCGATCACAGCCGTGGAACATGTGATCAAAGCCCTGCCACAGAACCATTTCCCAATGCAGCGCTAATTATCGACGGAAATTGTTGTCGAGACAAACCGCGCATCCTTCACGAAACTGTCCATCGATGAAGTAGAATGGAATGATGACCTAATTGAACTTGAAAAAAACTTTGTCGTTGCGTGTTTTTCTCTTCTCTTCTTGGTCATCATCAGTGATTCCACCTTGAAATTCATGAAATTGAATATTTTCTTCACGATAAACGCGATAAACGAAACTGACTCGAGAATTTCCATTTATTTACAGACCCCAGTTTACGTGTACTATGAATCGCTCTGCCCTGACTCGCAAGCCTTCATTACCAAGCAGCTTTACCCGTCAATGAAGATTCTCAAGGACCACGTCGAGTTGCATTTGGTGCCTTTCGGTAAATCAACATATCAGACCCGTGGATCCGACACCACATTCGAATGTCATCACGGACCAAATGAAGTGAGTGAAGCCACATCTCATCATGGCCACTATTTAACCATATTTTGTTCCCTTTGTCTAGTGCTACGGCAACAAAATCCATGCGTGCGCCATCAACCACATCCAAGTGGACTCCTTCCAACAAGACAACACTCGCGAAACTTTGATTGTCGAGTACATCAACTGCTTGATGACTGGCGTCTTCCCAGACCAGCCCTATGCCCAGTTCGCTCGTCGTTGTGCTAAAGAAGTTATGGTCAAGACTTTCGACTCGATTGAAGGCTGCGCCAACTCAACCGAAGGCAGCAAGTACTTGGAACAGATGGGAGAAATGACTTTCAAGCTTATGGACCCATTGAAGAACGTCCCAACCATCACCGTTCGTGAATCCTTCGACGCAAGCATCCAAGCGTCCGCCTTGACTGACTTCTCGTCGACTGTGTGCCAGAATCTCCCAAAACCACAGCCCGCTGTCTGCCGCGCCTACTCGTCAGCCACCGCTGTCTCAGGAAGCATCGTCGCTGCAGTGTTCGCAGCCGTCGCTGTCATCACCCGCATGTTCTAATCATGCACCGCTTCCACGAGAGCTGGAAATAAAAAAGTATTAGAATCACAGAAAATTCCTTTCAAGCACTTAATGATTCTAACAAATTTCGCTGGTCAATTTAAGTTTTTTTTGTGACACAATCATTTTTAAGAAATAATTTAAGTGCATTTCAAGACGAAAATAAAACGAAGTAATTCCAAGATTGAAAGTTGAAGTCTGTTTGGGCGGAAAGAATGTGAAACTTTGAGAAAACCTTTGGGAATAAATGGAATGTCTTGTCCAGTAGCTAAATTTAGTGATGGACGGTGCATAATGTGAGTGGTAAAGTTTAAAGGTTCATGAGATACTTTCGGAGTTGCATCAGAATAAAAATATTTTAAGATTTTAGTTAAATTATTGCAAAGGTTTCTCATCATTGCAGCAAGGTTTCAAACTTTAAACTAATTAATAAACTTCCCACAGCCTTTTGACCGTTGAAACCAAGGGCACATCACGCATTTAATGCAAACAGTTTTCCGTCATTTGCATCACCTCCCTTCAAACACAAGTTCAAACTGTTGACGTTATCAACTCGTTGTGATAACGCGCGTTCATTGCCACCTCATTTCTGTTATTAAATTTGCTTCATGATGCTAATGAAGAAAGTGTACAGCAAATCATATTGGAGTTGATGAGAAATTTTCGAGTGCTTTGTTGATTAGCAACTGACAAGTTCAGATGGAAATGAAGTTCTGAAGCATTCTGTGACACAAAATATTAACAGAAATATGACGAGTATGGAAGCCACAAACGATAATCTGCACCCACGATATCGACGGCGGGGACGGAACCTTTAATTTCCCGCAATTTTTAAGCAAATAAAAGTGTTTTTCACACTCCCGCTGCAAAATAAACCCGTAAAAATTGATTTGTCATGAGTGAACAATTTCCATTCACGAAGGAATAAATTTCAGAACTTTCTTTGCTTCATCTCGACGCTTCCCTTTGTCAGATGAGTCGCTTTTCAGCGAAGAAAAGCAGCATTCACGATGCTTCTCCGCTCGCCCATTTGCACCACCGTAACTGATAACAAACAGAAGTCTCTCAACTCCTGTGTTATCATGCTTCGTTCGAGTGTTTATTTTGAAGGCAAAAAAGTCCCATCAATGCGTTTTTTGACGTAACTTTCCCATGTGGTGTAAGCGAATGTGTCGACGCGAAGCAGCCGAAGATTCTGCTCATCCGCGCCAAACGCTATTCTCGCTTTTCCATTATCAGAGAGGATTTTCCTATATAATCAGTCGCAAGCTACGTTCAACCGTTCATTTTTCACGGAGTTTCCATCCCGAAATAAAGTCGCCACAGCAAAGGATTATTTGACAGCCTGATACAACAAAAGGTGTGTGTGCAGATCGAGACGTCAAGTCGTCGACAGTGCAAAAGTGTCAAGTGCGGGCCGAGGTGAAAGAACTTTTTTTGGAAATTGTGAACCAGTTTTTGGCATTTCCAGACGTCTGAGGCCTCGAGACGAAATTAAATTGAAGGAGTTTTGGGGGAAATTCGTTGATACTGTCGTGATGAAGTTGAAAATTAAGAGTTTAAAGCTTTTAACTAAGCTTTCTTGAAGAAACTTTGTTGTTAAACTTTCCAGTTTAATGGATTTTTGTACAAATTTCACCTTCGGATGTCATACGTGCCCCAGAGACAGCCACAAAAAGCCTAATAACTTCGAAATTTCTTCCCCAGGTCATTTAATCGTCACAAAGTCCGATCCTAAACAACCGAAAATGAGCCAAAAAGCATTCTTAATCGCTTTCACAATTGCTATTGTTCTGTGCATGACGGTGCAGGCAGAAGCTAAACGTAAGAGTGAGCATAAAATTAATTTATGATCGTTATTTTCACATCTTTCCTGTTCCTCAAAGCGTCCTTGTTGATAAGGGGTGAAATCATATAAACTTATAACGTCTTATAACGAATCATGAACGTAAATTGGTTGGTGATGATGGTTTGCAATGGAATCGAATAAAATTACCATCAACATCGGGATGGCGTGTTTTTCCTTATTCTCCTGTGCCATTTCCAACGATGACATTTCTTACTCGTACGATACTTCATTCGGTTTATTGCAAACAATCCATAAAACCTGCATTGTCACCAGCCTTTTCCCCACTTTATTCAAATTTTAATGAGTTTTCATCGCGTAGGAATCGGATGCGCTAGCTTCGGACATTCATGGTGAGTTGCTTGTAAACTTTTCTTTGATCATAGCATGTCGGAAAATTATTTTAAAAATTGATTCTTTTCGGAAATTTTCTAAAGTAATAATACCAAAGACAGACAACCCGGCGACCACATCGGAAGCCTTCACGAACAGATTTTGTAAAAATAACTTCCGAATTGGTGGAAGTTTAACTGAGCTGTCTTAAGAGCGTGGATTTCTTGTCGTGAATATTGAAGCCACTTTACGACGTCGACGTGGGACACTCAGTGCGTGGGCTGGCGAATTCTTTTTATGGTTTTTCGGGGCATTAGTGAAGGGTTGTTTTGGAGTTTAACAACTGGTTAATTAAGGAGAAACAAACAAAAAATCAATAAATCTTCCCCTAAAGTGGCTGCTTTATATGGTTTACCGGGAAACGAAAAAGTAATGAATGAGTTTGGCTAACATTTTTTTCCCGTGCACGTGTAACATTGAGGGTTTTAAGAGAAAAATCGTCTGAATCACGAATTATTGCACAGAGATTCTGAAATTAGAACATTAGGTCCGATATAATTGTCTTCAAACGATTTTGACGAAGCTCAAGTGCTTAGTTGTCTGGGCAAACAGAAAATTCAATGAATTTTGAACTCAAACAACTTTACTTAAAGCTTATTCGATAGCCACGCCTTTTCCATTCGTTTGTCACACCATTTGCATGTTTAAAACCCACAAATCTTCATGATAAGCAGTCCCTACCATGCACTAAGTACTTCAACCTGACAAAGCGACTTCCAATTAGGCTGAATCAATTTAAACTTTAATTAACGATTTTCTTTCCAACTCTTAATCCAGCTACGGCGGACACGGCAAGCGATCGGATCCTTCGCTTCCAGTCCAAGACATCGATTCAAACGACCAACCGCCGCCGCTTCCCATCCTGCGAGTTCTCCAACGTCGCTTTTCATATCAACCCGAGCAGATGACGACGAACGAAGTTGTAGAACGAGAGAAGGAGGTGAAGTTGCTGGTGCTGTCAGTTCTCAACGAAGTGATCAGCGACGCTCTCAAAAAATCTACAAACGATCCAGAGGGTCTAGCTTAATTATAAACTTCCAACCCCAATTCAACCAGAACCTGAAAGCTGTAGCAGCTAACGATAACCCGATGACGAGATGGAGACTTCCTTAGCCATCACCACCTTTGGGAGTCTGTATTGCGTCGTCTTCGTCCATTAAATCTTGTGAATTTTGTCAGAACAACAAATAAATGTGAGAAACAGTTGTCTTGTGTTATGCAATTTATTTATTTCCGTGTTTGTTTTTACTCAACTTTTACGACATTCATTCCATGAACCATTTGCCCCGTGTTTTTGCTCGTTTTCCGCTGGGTGCGTCGTCATTACCCTTTATCATGTTCTTGTACTTGTCAATCATCTTTGTGAGGTTGTCGTGAGTGCCTTCTTCGAGTTTCCTTTTGTTCGTCGTCCGGTCGCCCTTCTTTTCGTCTTTTTCCTTGCGCACCTCGGCCATCTGCTTCTCACGACGCGCCTTCTTGTTGGTCTCGTGCATGGACTTCTCGTGGATTTTCGACTGTTCTTTGAGTCTGTGAGTTCCGCGCATTTTCACAAAAGCTCCGGGCTTGGATGCGAAACCTGAATACGCCTCGGCACTGTTCGGATCGAAGTGATGGTCGACTTTTGGTGCGGCAGCCTTCGGAGTTGCTGCTGTCGCTGCAACTTTTGTATCGGTTTGCCTTGCCAGGAGTCGTCTCGCCAGTCTTCTGGCTTTTTTGTCCGCAAGTTTCTTTTGATAAGTTGGATTGTTGACTTTCGATCGTTCCTGTCGACGTTCTTTGATGTTCAACACGTTCTTGTCTTCGATGCTGAAGCTGACGATTGGCCGCCGGTTCGTGCTGAAGATATCCGGGTTGTTGTTCAATTTTCTGAGCGTCGCCAAGGCGTCTTCGTGTTTCTTGAACGATATGAATCCGAATCCTTTTGGTTTGCCCTTGGGAAAAGCTGGCGACGGCTGGTTTTCTCGCATGACTCGACTTTCGATTGGTTTAAGTCCGGTTCGCGCAACAACCATCTTTCGCAATTTATCGTCGTCGTAGTTGTCTGGGATGTTGTGTATGGTCAAACGTTCTCGAGACAGGAATCTGTTGAGGTTCTTGAGCATCTGCGACTTGATCTGCTCGAGTCGAAGCCGAGCACTCATGTCGGTGGCCGAGACACCTTCGGCTGCCGATGAGCCAGCAATGACCATTCCTTCTCGCAGCAAATACATGTTTCGCGTGTCTTTAGGCTCGTTCTTCTCCTTTTTCTCTTCGAGTGATTTGATTTTCTGCCTTGACAAAGTTGGAAAGATCTCAAGGGTGTTGTTTTGAAGTTTTATGAGACCAGTTTGCTGCAGGCACAAGTTGACAGACTCTTTCTTCAGGAATCTTACGAATCCAGTTCCTTTTGAGTGACCAGACACTGGATTGCGAACAACCAACGCGTATTTTATCGGCCCATACTTCTTGAAGCACTCTTGGAAGTCTTCGTTGGTGGTGTCGAACGAAAGGTTCTTGACAAAGATTGTGAACTCGTTGTCTTCTTCGTTAGACTTGCGTTCCAGCTTCACTGGAACATCCGGTTTTTCGTCCTCGTCGAACTCTTCATCGTCCTGATCTTCTTCTTCTGAATCGTTTTCACTGCCTTCTTCGTCGGATCCAGGCTCAGTTGAATGCGGTGGCTCGGCCTC
>JPYR01000723.1:764-11801 GCA_000775305.1 Belgica antarctica | reverse complement strand
TAATCCCTTAGTTGTCGTCTTTCTGTGTTTCCATTAAGAGCTTATCGCGTAAACTTGAATTTGACCTGACCTTTGTCGGTTTGGATGATGCAGATCAACCTTAAATCGAGAAGATAACATCTGCGCGGGTTCACGGAAAGACGAGCAAGGAATAAGTTATGACGTGAACGAGGTCTATTTTGGCATCATAAATCGTAAGTGTATCAATCATGATAAAATTGGAAAAACGCTGGAACACGGGGTTCAGAAGACGAGAAGATTTTTTTTAATATTTGATTACAAAGACGTGAGTTCCGCTTCGTCATTCGACATTTTATGATGTCGTCGATATCTTGGCGGACTTGATAAAAATAAATATTGATGAATACTGAAGGCAACATGTGTGTTGTCTGATATCTGCAAGTCTTTTGTTAGACATTGTTTTGACAAGATAATTTGATGAAGAATAAAGAAAAATCACAAAAGATGGAAAATTGAAATTCCGAAAAACCGAAACAAAAATCTTTTTTCTCGACGTTTTCTGCTTTTCAGGGGAATGCTGATGTAAATGGTCTTTGAAATTTATTGGCTTTCCGGCAATTGCACCATGGTTGAGATGAAAGCGAGCTTACAATTGCGGAATTTGGTGAATAAATATCAGAACGGGTTGTGAAATCGTGAAATCGACTGAATGAAAGCAAAAGCATCGAGTGGGCGAATACCAAACATGCAACAAAAATTGTAAGCTTAAACGTGTGGAAACAGAAAATGTCAGCAGGCATCACAAATACGACTTGATCAACAGTAAAAGCTTGCTTTTCTAACTTTCCGCTCGATTTGCTTTGGGGAATTTTAAAATTGGTCTTCACGTTGGAAGCCCCAGACACGAATGAATTCCGAAGAATCACTGCTAAAGTCTCGGTCCACATGGCAACTTCAGAGATTTCAACCCCACTTGCGACATATTTTCGACAAGATTTGTATCGATTTTGTGATTCGAGGGCAAAATGTCTACTTGCAAAATGCATACAAAGTGTTAAAGTAATAAAGTTTTCATTTTAAAATTTCACAATAGCTACAACAAAAAACTTTTAACAGCAAAAATTTCATAGTTTGCATTCTAAAACAGACATTTCGCTAATTTAACTGCACACACTTCAGCTTGAATCCACCTGCACTGTTGAGAAGGAATTTCAGCAACAAACACTCGACATGATGTCCTTGCAGTTTCCATGGAAACGTATCCGGCATAAAACGTGGATTTATTTTTCGTTCAATTTGTTGATGCAGGACGGAATCTCTCTAAACTCGGACGTAACACTTTTCACACGAAACGTCGAAAATAATCCAAAATCATCCCCCAAATGGGAAATTATTTCTCGCAACGAGAAAAATTGCGTGCGTGCAGCGACTGCATAATGAGAAAAAGGTTAAAGCAACTTTTCTCATCATTTTCACTTCGCAACTTCACAAAGATATCAAAGGCGACGCTATCACTTCATGAGAAAAAAAGTGTCAAGCGTTCACAATTTTATAAGTGATCGGAGTGAGAAAACTCTCAGTCCATGTCTTCAGGCGGAGAATTTTTATTGCTTGGCCTTCCGAGAAGCACGTTACATGACGCGTTGGCTTGTGAACAGATGGAAAAAAATAACAACGGCTGTTGTACACGCTTCACATCCTTCAGATGAAAACTTTTCAAATCTTTCGGAAGCTTTGAAGTTTGATCGGACACGGAATTCAAAGTGTGAATGTAAATCATGGTGAAGACTTTTGAAAGATTTGAATGAAAATGATTGCAGATATGACACAGGTATATCAAGAACAGAAATCTACTCGTCATTAAAATATAATGATATCAGTTCTTGGAAGATGGATTTCCGTTTGAACAAATATTTTACAAATTTTCTTTGAATGACTTTTATGTTCCCGTTGTACCGATTCGCATAATAAATCTGATAATTTTTCACCCAATTTTATTAAACTTGATAAACAAACTTCTGTAACAAGACTGTACAAACGTTGATGTCATGTCACTCCATAAATCCTTAATCTTCTAAAAGTTCCGATCAAGAATCTTCTCAAATGTCACCTGAATATGTATTTCCTTTCAAATTCCTTTAAGGAATGATTTAAACAAGGCGAAAACGTGACTGAATAAAAACGTGTCAGTGTATCTTTATTAAAGCCTTGTTACAAGCAGTGTTTTTCCTTAGTCATCAGCGTAGGTTTAAAAATAAATTATCTTTTCTAGGAATGATAAGTCACTGCAAGATAAAAAGAATCATCAGCTTTAAAGAAATTAATTTTTTCAACGTTTTATTCTTGCTGGGATTTTTAGTACATCAATCAACAACTTTGGTTTAAAGTGTCAAGTGTTTTCGTCGATTCAAGTCATAAGCCAGGGTCAGTATTGTTTTGATTTCTTTTTGATCAACTCAGTTTCAAACTTTTTCCATCGATTTTAATAATTGGTCATGAAAATAATTTTTGACAGGAAGTTCTCGACAAAAAGTTTTTTTTTCATAAGATATGTTTTCTTCCATTGATTTGAGACGGTGGCGCAATGTAATTGACCGGTAATTACCGTTCTGGTGACAAGTTAAAGGGAAGGAAGTTCACCGGATGACCTTTTTAGCAGAGTTTCAGAGTCTGGAGACGATTAATTGACTTCGAAAAGTTAAACGTGTCAAAACTTGGCGGAAAACGTTGAAAGCTTTCGGATTGTTGGAAAGTGATTTCAGATCAGGAAGTTTGTTAACTTTTAAAAGCTTCAAGCTTAATTGTTGAACACAAACAAGTTTCTATTCTTGGAAGCACGGATTAACGCGTTGCTCAGCTGTAAATAAACCTTCGTAAGCTGAAGTTATGACCAAACCATCGTGTCAACACTTTCTGTTCGTGTTTTTGTTCGTGTTTTTGGTTCAAAAGTTTTTGGCGAGAAATTCTTTCTTCTTTGTAGCTTTATTGCACGTTATTTCCGTTGAACGCTTTTGACGTGAAAAGGTTAAAATGCTGCTTGCGTTTAGTCTGACAGTCACTTAATGAGAAAAGTGGCAAGGAAGCAGCTTTACAGCTTAAAAGAAGCTTCTAATTTCCCAAAGTCCATAAAACGACAAGACCATAAAGCCTAGCATGTTCCAAGAATAGAAGCGCCTGTTGTTTCGCAGGATCATTAAAACTAATTTAAAATTCAGAATGACTAGAGTTACCTTTCGAGTTTAATTGATCTCTTTTCAAATGTCAATTGAGTTCAAATTGATTTCGTTTGGGGGAATATAAAATGTCATGTTTTGATTATGATTCGTATCAAGTTGGATGAGAAATTTTGGGTTATGTGATCGCTTTAGAGGCGCAAGGACTTTTAAAGTGAAAAACTGTTTGGTTTAAAATCGGTAAGTAAGTTCAATAATCAGTTACCAAGCAATTGGTTTTTCATGACCACTTTGTCACTAATTTGAAAAATCAAGTAACTGCTTAGAAACGGTTATGAATCGGTTTTACAATCGACCAATGAAATGTTTTATAGATAAAACCTTTTAAAATTGGTTTTTAACTGCTTTCAAACGAAATCAAAATTAGTTTCTACACCAAAACTTCAAAAAAAACCGTTTCATAACCGTTTCAAAGCATTGTGCTGTTGGGGTCAGCAATCGGGATCAGTATGAAATCTACGTTTAAGATTAAAAATGTTTTGCATTCTTTTTCGCTATCTATGATTTTTTTACTTGCAGTAGCCTCGAATGATCTTGTGAATAATTCTTAACTTTAAAACGATTAAAACACAGATTAACCAAGAATAATACAGAAAATAATAAAAACTAGTTGGTCTCATGAAATTAAAGGCCGATAATAGTTGAATTATGAGATGTATGAGCGACTGAATGTAATTCACTCAAAATATATCTTTTTAGACCTTTACAAATCAGGCAAATTCAATCTTGAAACTCAAGACTGACGTCATGGAATGATTGCACAAACAAAAGATGAACTCGGAGATCCTTCAAAGGGCTACGTTGTTGACATCAGCAGTTCATGTTTCAGAAAAGCTGCATAAGTCAAAGTCGTCACCTTTGACCGGATCAGAAAATAAACAGCTTGGGGCGTCCTAGACCTACGCAACAGGACATCTCCGAACGCCTTTTGTTACAAGTCGATCGGAAAAACTCTGAAGCAGCGAGATTCGCTCCGCCCTACTCGCCTCTTAATTAACAATTCCTTGTAAATTCTTCTTTTTTGATTTCTTGCCATCCTAATTAACACCATTAAGCATGTTTGATGCATTCGGAATGCTATTGCTATTGTCATTGTTGTTCTTTTGATCCCCACAAAGCTCGTCGTATTCCTTCTTGAGGTCGCCCAGCTGCTTTCTCAGCCGCACCACCTTTGACCGGAGCTCCTTCTTGGTGTTGATCGTGTTCTGGATCATTTGCGAAACGGTTTTGGACTGATTGCCTTCTACCACGAAGCGGAGATACAAGTCAGACCAGAGTGTGAGGCTGATTGGGGCGACCGAAGGCCAGATTATTGACTGGTTGGGTTCGTAGGCAGGGTTCAGCAGCGAAGTCATCACGTCGGGCCGGTTCAGATACGACCACAGACTCGTCGTTTTGCTGAACGCGAAAAGTTCCATTCGCTCGCACTCTGAATCGGCGATAAACGTTCCGTACTGCGAGAAATAACTGTGTTCATAAAGCGTTATCAGCAAATGTGAGTCAAACTCGAAGCTGCACGGAAATTGCGTGTAAAGTTGATAAACGCAATCTAAGAACAGCACGAACGTCGAGCCTGAAGTTTTCAGACGATTCGACGATGACGTGTAACAAGACTGGCAGTGTCTGGTAGCGAACGGGTGGCCGCTTTGCAGCCACTCGCGATCAATTAATGCTTGCATTCCTCGCACGGTGCGGCAGTCTGGGTTAAGGATGATCTGCACCAGCGACGTGACGATGAGCGCGGTGTCCATGCCTTTGCCGCCATGGACAAGCACCGGCGCTGCGTCTTGCGCAAGGCATTGTGCAACGATGCAGGAAGTGTTGAGAGAGTTGAGGACGAGTGTCAGCCACCCAGATCCGTCCAGTCTTGAAAGCCATTTCTCCATCGATGAGCTGGTGTCATTGCACGCCTCTATCAGCTTTGAGAAACAGTCGAGAATCCCTGACGGGTGGTTGAAGTTTCCTATCGGTCGTATCACTTTCTTCCACTGGCTGTAGTGCTGATCATTCTCGCAGGTCGACTTCGATGGGTTCTTCCCGCCGCCCCAAGTATCGACAATGAATCCGCGCTGGCTTTTGCTCAGTAGTGAATTTAGAATTGCTTCGTCGGCTCTACACCGTTTGGACAAGTTTGGGTTCGGTTGCGACGACTTCATCATCACTGCGCCATTCTCGTGTCTGTAGCTAAGCAGTGGAAATCTTCCCTCGTCACGAAACGATGCCGATTGCGTGATTTGTTCGTCTGTGATGGACTTTGGGACGACGAGCGAGCCTGGGTAAGTCACACAGGTCAAATAGGCCTTGTTCACGTTTGAGATTCGCCACTCTTCGCCGGCTAGTAACTTGGAGAACTCCATTTCGGGTCTAAAACAAGTGAAGCATTGAGTTTCACTGACTTTCGAGCGTTCCATATGTGAACTCACCTGAACATCGTGAAACCGTTCTCCAGCAGACTGTACATCGGCCGGTAGTAGAAAGCGTAAAGCATTTTTGGGTCTTTGATGCTGCTCAGCTGCTCGATAGACGACGCCACGTTGAGATAGTCCTGAGCGCTGCCGATCTCGATGGTCACGATTCGCAGGTCCTTACATTTGAGGATGAGTTGGTGTCCTTTGCCCGGAATATTGTAGTCTACGAGCTGCTGGTTCACCAAGTACGGCTTCCGCTCCACTGTGTCGATGTTTTGATGCAACAGCTGCAAGTAAACGCGGACTTGTTGGCTTCTTTCACAATTTTTTATCACGAAACTCACCCAAAGCTCGAAGTTTTCCTTGCGATCGCTGATAATGATGTGTGAGAAGGTCAGGCAGAAGCTGCCGCTGATCGGCTCCTTCAGCTGACTGTGGAGGATGACATTCTCAAGCTTTGGCGTCTGAATTAGGTCGCAGAACTCCATTAAGATAACGAAATTAGGCAGCAAAACGAAAATGTTGTTTTCTTTGTTTTTCTTTACATCGCCGTAGTTTCGCGTCCTTCGAAGCCAGTGCAGGGATCGACCTGTTGATGGAACTGCCGACAAGTTCTGTTCCGATCCCTGCGATTCTCGGGGTGCGCGAGTAAATTTTCCACCTAAGCAAGATAAGATTAAAAAATATTGCAACAAATCGTCGATTCACAGTGTTAAACAGCGTTTAAACCGTCCTCACAGCCGCGGAATCCGCTCACGACGATGACGGCTCACGACCAGATGCGGGCGATGCTCGACCAGCTCATGGGAACAGCTAGAAACGGTGATTTAACATTCTGAAAATGCTGCAACAACAACAAAATTCGCTTGAAAATTTCCTAAAACTCCAAATTTGCTTTTAGGTGAGCCAGAATATTCGATAAAGTTCAGCGACAACAAAGTGTGCAAAAGCTTTCTTGTCGGGTGCTGTCCCCACAGCGTGCTGGCGACCACGGTGAGTACTTAACTTCACTTCCCCGCCATCCAACCCTCATCGAAAGTGTCTTCTGGAAGTTTTTATAGGAAAAATCCGAAAGTCTCTCTTTAGTTGATCAAAACTGCCTCCCCGAGTCTCTGTATCTCCCCCTTGTTGATCCATTTACTGACCTTTCATCACTAAAACTATGCAAATCGCTTTTCCCCCTTCTCTCGCGACCTTCTGCGATGTTCTGACATTCAAACGCTGATAATTAAAGCGAGGCTGGATGTGTTGTGTCTCTTAAGATTGTCGAAATGACTTGTAGGCCGAGAGAAAAGTTGAGAAATTATTGTAAGTAGCCGAGCTTCGACTGCACGGGTCGGGTCAGGCGTCGCTTGGTTGACCTGCGGTGCTGGATTTGCACAAACTGTGTCAACCACTTGTCGCCCCGCTCGGCAGCGAAGCTTTTCAGATAAAGATTCCGTTTTTTGGGGTACGTAAAACACAAACAAAACAAAAAATCCTTAAAAAAACCAAATTTCAATTCAAAGAAAACACAAAAACGGCGAGAGTTTTGTTAATACTTACTAAAAGTCGGCTTATCAATGACCGAGTTGATGGCGTGTGCCGAGGAAGGCGAGCTTTCACTTGTTAAAAACATTTTTTCGCTTGAACGATGATAAAAGAAATCCGTAAAAGTCTGACTCAATAAATTCTTCACACGTTTGACCCACAAAAACACTGCAACGTTGGTAAGAATCAATAAAAATCATAAATCATTCAAATGCAGACTGTAGATGATGAGAAAGCATCATGAAGTTAACGCTAATTTTATTTTACTTTTGTTTCTTCTCATAAACTTTTTTCAATGAACAAATTTATTGCTTCTACTTTTCACTAAACGACTCTTTTGTTCTGTTTCGCCTACGCCCGATCACACCGGGCGGGTTTGGGACGCTTCTTTTCTTTTCTCGTTTTTGGACAATCTTTAGCGAATGGATTTAGGCGAGTGCCCGAAGATCCACGATCTGGCGTTGAGAGCTGACTACGAAAAGGCGCAGCAGAAGAAAGATTACTTCTATGACGTTGAGGTGAGTTTTGTAGCCATTTATCACATGTCAGAAGTGACATTAACTGTCTATGACCTTCACAACATGACATTCAACCTTTCCTCCCATTCACCCAGGCAATGGAACACCTTCAAGCCTTCATCGCTGACTGCGACCGCAGAACTGAAGCCGCCAAGCGTCGTCTCGCCGAAACACAAGAAGAGTTAACAGCCGAAGTGCAAACCAAGGCCAATGCCGTGCACGAACTCGCCGAGGAAATAGGTAAAAAGCTTGCCAAGGCCGAAGCGCTCGGAGAAGCCGGGCAGGTTGAAGAATCGATGCAGTTGATGGGTGAGATTGAAGAATTGCGCACGAAAAAAGCTCGCGCAGAGCATGAATATCGCTCCAGCATTCCGGCCAGCAGCTACCAACAGCAGAAGCTGCGAGTTTGCGAAGTTTGTTCCGCTTACTTGGGAATCCACGATAACGATGTGAGATTGGCTGATCACTTCGGCGGGAAGCTTCATTTGGGTGAGTTAGACATTGCACCACTCAAGTTAGTCAACTCAACTAACGGCTCACTTTTAGGCTTCCTGTCCATCCGCGAGAAGCTCCAAGAGCTGGAAAAGACAGCCGGGCCACGCAAGAAGGATGTGAGAACCCAAAACCGCAGTCGCTCAAGCTACGAAAGCAGCGCAAGCAATCACAACGATCGCCGTCGCTTCGTTGGCGCACGCGAACTGGATGGACGCTCAAGATTGCACCGTTCCCGGAGCCGAGAACGCAAGTATGACTCGTCAAAACGTGAATCAAAATCCTCGCGCCACGATCGACGATCGCGCAGCCGATCTCGAAGCCGAGGTCACTCGTCGTCTCACAAGCGCCACAGATCTCGCGACCGTCGTTAGACTTCTCGCTTTCTCATCGTCTGACTTTTAACCAATTCAATTCCATCGAAAAGTTTTTTGGTTTCTTAAGGATTTCTCGTTGTTTGTCTTGCCTTCTAACAATCAGTAACTTGCTAGGCACCACCTGCGAGCCGTCGACAACTCGGAGAACGCCGTTGTCGGCGCTTCGAAGTCAATGATAACGTTGAACTTGAGTTTTCATTCTTTGTTTCAATTATTTTGAGTAACGAGTACGGTTAATTAACATTTTCTTTGTGCATAAAACAAATTTTCTTAGCGATCAATAAAGTTTCGAGAAGGTTTCAATAGAAAATTGTTTGGTTTTATGCTAGCCAAATGTGTTGGCATTTGGTTTTATGAATCTTTTTTTCAGCTTTGTGTAATCCTTGAGCAAGTCTCGATAACGAAGAGAAAAGAATTTCAGAAAACTGCAAATCTGTAGCTGAGAGAAATTACAAAAAATTGACATTAGAACTTTGCAGATAAGAACTTATCTCAGTCGAACGAAGTTAATCGCAGAGTCGGCACGTTTCTGTTCGCCAAGCTAATTATTGCAAATATGGTGAAATTTTATTTCGAATTTAATATCAAAAAGAGCGTCACGGTAGCGCTGTTCAGTCATCTTGCCGAGAACATCTGCATTTACGCACTGCTGGTGATTGGTTTGTATAACATCCAGCATAGAAACTCCAGAACCGCAGTGTTGTTTAATGAAAAATTTGGTAAACTAGCAGAAGTCATGGCTTAGTTTGAAGTTTTACTAAATTTGAAACCAATTTTAGTGCCTGGGATCGGCAACTTTTACTTGGTAGCGATCTTCTCACTTGCTGGTCTCACAATTTCATCACTTTGTCTGGTCTACGTAAGTGAAAGGTAATCACATGCAAATCTCTTGACTTCAGACTTTCAGGAGAGAATCAAAACTTGGCGGATTTTCTGGTTGATCCACCAAGGACTTTCTATTGCGATGATCATAATCGTTCTTGCTGAGCTGTTCTTGATAAAAGTCTACACGACACAACTTGCATTCTACCGCACATCACTGACAATCTATTTGGGACTGAAGATTTACTCATTCTATGTCGTAGCAACAAGTTACGGGTCAATGAAGTTGCATGAACGGAGAAAGCAGTGGATCAGCAACACGCTTCTAGCGACGCCAGGCATCAAGCTGACTCTTCCAAACATTGGCGACTCACACGAACGGCTGACACGCGACTTGAATTAGATCAACAATAAGAGATACGAGTGAAGTTTTTTTTTGCCTTAAGTCATGAGTCAGCTTTCTGTATTTACATAAAAATATTTTATCTAGTGCAAAAGTGGCTTAAAAAGAATAAAATTTCTAATTTGTTTTTTAATGACAAGATTTGATAGTTCGAATGTCAGAAGATTGTCATCTTCTCTGAGAGAACTTCACTGATTCCGCTACCTGCTCTATACCGTTTAAGAAATGACTGAATCAACAAATTTCTCCTTGCGAAGCTCCAGAATGCTGTTGACAAGAGAGAATTTCGTTAGAAGCTGTTTGATTGGCCTCGTAATTGCTTAAAGAAGTGTTAAGACCGATTGTCAGTGGCAGAAATTCTTTTGTGATCGATCAAAATTGCGATTTTGAGGCAATCGGAACTGGGTGGAATAACGTTTGCTTGATTAACTTCCGTCGTCGTTCGCATTGTTATCGATGCGAGTGAGTTTGAAGTCAGTCTTTTGATTGACCGAAATTTCTTTTCGACTGATTAACTCGAATTACGGCGGCGAGGGTCGCAGATCAGCGAATTAAATCAAAAATGCAAATCTTTAATTGAACTTCTTGTTATCTCGATTGTTCTTCGGTCCGAAGCATCAACAAATGTCCCATCTGACCGGAATTGCGACAATTTCGTTGCTTCTGCTTCGCAATTTTCTTTTTGCTGATGCATTCGCCGAGGGAGTGCAAAAGTCCATAAATTAGGACGAAACAACATTTATGAAGAATTTCTCTTGACGCAATTTAACGACCGGAGTGAAGGAAAACCAAGAGTGTGAAAATAACTCAAAGGAAAATTATTTCGATAATTGAATTTCCACGTTGAAAGAAGGAAAACCGATCCAAGTGAACATAAAAAATATTTTCTTTGCACTGTTTTCCGGCGAAAATTCGTTTTCTCTGCCGAAACATTTTATTTCGTCCCTCGAGACCCGACTCGAGTGTTCACATTTGAGCCAATTTGGTCAATTTGACCCGAAAACCACCCCAACGAGCGTCTTCGAATTATGAGTCGGTGAATAAAGATGAGTCCGAGTGCAATAAAAACATTTCGCATTGAATCGAATTGTTTGCGATAAGAAACCGAGGCGGAATAAAAGCGAATCAACAAACACAAGCCCCGAATCAGATGTGCAAATAAATTTATTTATGATAATTCCAGTTTCATTCCGACTTGCAATGTTGATGGACGCATTAGGAACATCATCAAGAACATCTCGAATTTCCCTTTCGCCCTAAATGAAGCAAATTTGGGAAGATTTTGATGAAAAA
>JPYR01000722.1:7976-30422 GCA_000775305.1 Belgica antarctica | reverse complement strand
TGGCAAGAGATGAAAGAAAGAGAAAATATTTTCCTTTTCTGCAAGATTTGTTGTTTCTGAGTAATTAATTTCTTCGCCCATCATGTCGTGTTTATTTACACAGGGAAGTTATTGATTTTTGATGCGAAGCATTCACTGCTGTTAAAGTTAAATTGCTTTGCACAGGGCGATCAGTAAATGAAAGGCGAAAATTGGGGCAGATTACTGCTCTGATTGGATACACTCTGAAACACGTGGGTGATGTGTGACAGTCACGTGACAGCTACATGGCAGCTATTGAACATCGATTTTGACCTTCAGAGTTAATTTTTAACGACAATTTTTCTCGGTGTATCGATTTTTTTCTGCTGAAAAGTCAGTTTTATGACCAACAGCCCAACCTGTCTGTGACTAAGCAACCAAATTATGAATAATTACGACCGTCTGGCAACAAGAATTTTAAATTCACATTTTCCAACCGCACGTCAAAGTACACTTCGCGGCTGTAAGAGTTCCGCAAATGGAAATCACCTGTTTGCGACCCCTTCGCGGCACATCCATTAGGCGGAATGGAAATTTCTCATCAATTTTCTTAAATGGCATTTTCATCCATACTTGAGCAGCGACAGCGCGCCTCGAAACTATTGATTTTTGCGTGCTTCTCGAACGCGCCTGAGAAGGGATCAAGCGGAACATTAGCCAAGAAAGACTCGCGTCCCACTGTAGGTAATCCATCAAGCACTCTAACAGGCTGAAAATGGCTGCGACAAGCTTCTTCTTTACACTTCAGAGTGGCGTTGCCAAGCGTCTCAAGCACCGCGCTCGAATTCACTTTCATTGTTTTTGTTTGCAGGGAAAATTCTTCTCTTCTATGCGATCTTTTACACGGTCTTGTCGGCGTTCTTCATGACCTTGTGGTTCTTGTTCGCATCAACCTTGGTCGAGACAAACCCGAAATACAAGCTTGAAGAAAGCTGCATCGGTGCTACGCCTGGCTTGGGCTTCCGACCGACGCCACCAGAATCGTCATTTGACAGCACCCTGATCTGGTTCGAGAAGAACAACGAAAACAACACTGCGTATTGGGTTCAGGAATTGGATGAATTCTTAAAGGGTAAGGATGGCGTTACCTTGGGGATTGTACATAAGCTACGACTGGTTAGGAGTTAAGAGATTTCTGTGTTCAAAGGGCATTAAATATTGATGTGGTGTTTATGTTCATCCATGACAAACCTAAATCTAGGACTTACGATAGCAATTCTGCTACGCAACCGCTTAGAAAATTCTTAAACTTGTGATGTAGCTTATGTTCAATCCACGAATCTGCGTTAATTAATATTCAATCACACCTTGCCTTTCAGGATTCGAAACCAACAGCAGCAAGACCGTTGATTGCAGAACAATTCAACCAAAAGCTGGCCAAGCTTGCAAGATTGACTTCGAAGCGTACAAAGAGTGCAACAGCAAGAGAAGTTACGGTTACAAGGAAGGCAAGCCATGCATCTTCTTGAAGCTCAACAAGATTTACGACTGGAAGCCCCAATACTACGGAGACACTTCCCTGCTGCCCGATGAAGTTCCATCGCAGTTGACCAACCACATCAAGGGCCGCATTCGCAGTAACAAAAGCACCGAAGTCGTTTGGGTGTCGTGCGAGGGTGAAAGACCCGGTGACATTGACAATCTTGGAACCGATATCTCGTACTACGGTCTCGGAGATGAACAAGGCTTCCTGGGAAGATATTTCCCTTACACCAAAGCTGCAGGCTACATGCAGCCACTCGTCGCCGTCAAATTCAACTCAATTAAGCGTAAGTTCGATTGAGGCGATGGAAATGTTGACAAAAGATTGAATTGCATTGAAATGTAATCAAAAATCGCTGTCAACTTTTTACAAGCGTCACAAAAGTTACAAAAAAGCTTTTTAATCATTGACATCATTGGCATCAACTTAAATCTCGACTTTTCACTCTTTTTAGCCGGCGTTATCGTGAACATTGAGTGCAAGGCATGGACACAGAACATCAGACACGCTGACTTCGAAAGAAAAGACAGAAAGGGTTCCGTTCACTTTGAAATCATGATTGACGAGCCCAAGAAGAACTAAATCGTTGTTGCAGACAATTGATGGGTTTGTGTGAGAGAGAAATCGCATATTTGTGAGTGCGATGATGAGAAGTGGTGTTTAGTAAAATTATCTTCTGATGTTTTTGTCTTGGATTTGTTTCCGTCCTTGGTTGAAAAATCTTTTAAATTTATTTTGTTTTTGTTAAACTTTAGTTAAAACTTAGAAGTCAAACAAATAATTGTAGCTAATAATGATGAAAAATGTGAGAAAACGTTCTCAAAAAAGGTTGTTCCTTCAGTACTTTTCGTTTCGGGGGTTGGCTGATGTTGGAAACAGTCTGGTAGACATGATTTGCAAGACGTAGATTGATTCAGTAGGGGATGCCGCGAGCTTACAAGCACAAAGTACTAAACGAACGACCAAAAAAGCTGATCCCACGAGTTTAAGTTTACCGAGAGAATATTTATCCCGAGTGACAACCAATAGAGACAGTCAACCTGTGACAGTCAAAATGCTTGTGTCGCCAGGGTCATGATCATAGATATGAACGAATTTGTTTTCGATGACATTAAACTGGGCTTGGAAAGCAGTGTTGTTTTTGCAAAAAAGAAATCCAACTGCCATCCGAACTCCATTGAAGTTTTTTAAGATTTTGTAAAGTTTGGTTAGGGATGACTGTGTTTTAGATGTTTCAAGTGACTTTTTAATGTTCGCAGTTACAAACTTCCATGAACTTGTTCAATTTAGCCACAAAATCATTTTCCAAGAAATGGTTTAAGCTACAGATGGCTTTATTTACTAAGTGGTTGATTAAATGAGTTTGAATGCTTCTTAAATGGTCGCCAATGTCTACAATAAAGTTTTACCTTTCCCCGAACTTGTTCAAGTCAAAGCGCATTGACCCAAGCCCTGATATAAAGATGGAAAAAACTTAGTTTAATTGACACGGAGAATTATTTTGAAAGCTGAATTGAAGCTCTACTCGACCATTTCTCTAAGTACAAATAAATCAAAAAAATAAAAAAAAAACTATGTAACTGATGGGTTTACAAAATTTCACAGATTTTATTTAGTTTTCATGAAATGAACATAAAAAACACAATGATAAAAGCATAAATATTTAAAAACGTAGAGAAAGGTTTCTAAAATATTTAAAATTAAATGAAAAAAGGTTTAAATAGTTACATTTGAGAGAAACACCATTTAAAGATATTCGAAAACGTGTAGGTACTAAGAACTTTGTCTAGTGTTCGAAACAACTTTTTAGGAAAAACAAAACAAAATCGCAGCAATTTTCTCGACAAAGATTTGAAGATTACAAAAATGATTCTAACTTTTTTCCTTTTCGTAAAATAAAAGACATGTGAAAAAAGATAAAATTATGTGCCTACCAGCAATCTCGAACCTTTCATGATTAACCAAACACCTTTAAAAAGTTTCTCGTTCGGTTTGATTTCGTTTTCGGAGCAAGTTACTAAGCTTATCAAAATTCGTTCTCATGAAAAAGAAACCAAAAAATTCAAACTAAAAAACGTTTTGCGAAAGAAAATAAAGTTAAAAGGGAAACTCCACGTTGGAATTGAACCTGCCATGCTACGTTATTAGGTTTTTAAAAGTCGAAGTTTAGTTAACTTGTTGCAAAGTGTCGAATTTAGTGTCAAGCTTAGACATTCATGAACCAACTTTGACAGTCATGTTAAAAAGTTGCGAACTGACGTTAATTTGGTACGAACGAAGACAAGTTCATTATTCATTGTTTGCGTTTCATTTCATACTACGATAGTTGAATTTGTTAGTTGTTGGCAGTGGCTTGTTGAATTCTTTCGTGGCAGCCGCCAAATAAAAGGCAAATCCGTGGATTGAACAAAACTTGGGACATCATGTGGACTGTTCAACACTTTGTGTACAGGAAACCAGCATTTCGTACGCGTACGCACATCCTTTGATCGGAAATTCATCCACGGACGTGCGACGTAATCTTAAAACAGCAGAAAATCCCTTTTTTTCATGAATAGCAATTCATTAAAGTTTAAAGAACCACTTAGCATAGTTTAAATAAAAGATTCGTGCGATATTTATCTCTTATATTGGCGTTTGGATGTTGATTCATGAATGACACAACCAAAATCTCTATCGGATGAAAAGGAAGAAAGAAAACAACATAGAAGAATCTTATCTTTACACAAACTTTGATTATCAAATTCTAATATTTTATACATGGTAATAATGTCAACAAAAGAAACCAATGAAACTCTTTAATGAAATTCGGTAGCAGAAAAGAAAAAATATGAAACTTAAATTGTACTAAATTTTCCATATTATCGATCGAAGTTAAATAAAGGTTCAGCTTTACAAATAAAAGTTTAAATATTCACCATGAGTTTTCATTTATCTCGAGCTATCTATGTTTTATGCTTAAGTTGCTGGGGTTGGAATGGAAGTGACATTGCGAAAATGGTTTTTCTTAGAAATCCAAAGCATTATTGGAAGTGATTGTAACAAAGACATTGTTTGTTTCTTTGAAGAAAAGTCTTCTTTGAAAATTCACAAAGCTTAAAAAAATCAGTTCACGTCACTTCAACACCCACCCCGCCCCCAATGATACTGTGCAACAGGTATATTTGTGGCCTGATTTCAAATAAAGTTTCCCTAACGACCCATTAATCTTATTTTAATCGTTTTCTTTCGGTTTCTTTTCCTTACAGAGCGATAAGATCATTTCACATGCATGATGCAAAAAATCCAGCTTCGACGATAAATTTGAATTTAAGCAATCGCGATTTGCATAATCGATAGGTTTGATAATCGCGTTCCATATAAGTTAGTTAACACTTTTGTCGTTTTTCTCCGATTACCATACAATCACCGAAAAAACGCTAGAAACTAGAACTCCATAAACTTTGCATCTCTGCGTCTTGTATACATTTATTAACAATTGCCTTTGACATTTTGAGATTTTTGTGTTGTTGTCGTCGTCGTCGGGCTTAATGTGTTCTTTGTACTCTCTGACTGTGCACTCTTGCTACAAAAAACCATTATTGTAGCCATAATTTATGAATTCAAACTCATATCTTATGCGGATAGAAGACAATTGCCACTTAAAAAGTCAATAATTACAATCATGCCAATAAAAACTGACGATTGGTTCACACAAAAAGTATCCAAGCTCAACTATGAACCAAGTCTTGAAGGCATGGTGAGAAGAAAACAAAAAATTTGCATCAAAAATCAACAAATCACCAACTGGCGTCAACAGCCAACATTCAACGAGACCTCTTTTGTTTTCTATCAACGGCAATAAATATCTTGATTTTCTACCTCTCCTTGCCGAGCTGGTTCGTCGTCAGGTCACAGACAATGAACGTTGCACAGGGCTTGCTGTTTATTTACGTTCGTCTTAAATATCATTTGACTCAATCATGTAGGTGGCAAGCGTACAAAAATGTTTAAAAGCATGATGCATAGAAAATAGCCAAAGGGCATGTCTGAAGGTGATGTTGAAAGCATGGAACATTAAATTTGAATGTCGCTGGCCATTTAAGGAAGCTACCGATGTGTCATATTATGCAAATGTTGTTTTAAAGCTAAATCAATTCATACATTTGTAGAAAAATTACTTGAAATTGGTAGAAAGTCGTTGAAACCTATCATCGAACACCATCCCAAAGCTTGAAGTCAATTTCCAGCATAAATTTTCAGCTTTTCCGCGACTTTTGTGCGGTGTTACTCGCTACAAATGATTTTTAACTCGGCAATCATCAGCGACAATCATCAGCCTGGTTAACGATTTGCTATCAATTGTTATTGGGAGAGAAACAATAAACATAAAGACAACCGAATGCAAAAAACGAACGAAAACAAGCAATTATGCAAAAAGTTTACAACCGTTTTGAGCTCAACTCATTCATATCTTATTTAATTAGAAAATATTGTTAAATTTCATGTTTAATGTGCAATTTCTATGCAAATCGAATGTTAGTGCTTATTGTTTCGGAGCCGCCGAGATAAAATTTATTAATTTCGCCTGTCGATTGTTTAGAAGGAATCTCATTAGTGTTGCAAGGGAATGTCTGAAGGCTTTTGCGCTGTTCTCTCGGCCCATAATTATGCTCCAGCACGGCAATTGTAAGGCGTCCGATCTAATATCAGATATTTGTGTCATAAAAATATTTTCGTGTAGCAGGTCGTGTGGAGTGTGTTTCTGTTTGGGATTGTCTCGGTGTTTAGCACTTGCATGCAAGTTTTTGAATTCGGAAGTTAATTTTAGAGATTATCTTCGAAGGCTGAACGGAGTTTCAAGTTTTCAGGGTGTGCAAAACATCGCAAGTGTATGATTAAATCTTGATTACATTTCTAGGAATGGACAAGAACATTATTCGCTAAGGTTGATGTGGTTGTTTACATTTTGGGTCATTCAGGAAGCTTTAGGTAATTTTAACATTGTTCACAACATTTAGAAGAATTGGAAATTTGTGATGATTTTCACAAGTTTTGTACAAAAGTTTTGAGCTTTGTTTTAGTCAAGCAGATTTGCACGGAAATTACGACAACTTATCTTATATTTAAGTATGTCTTATTTATTCAAGTCCAAGTCTTGGAAGCTTGCATGATAAAATGCAACTCAATCGTCACATCGAAGTTATGAATTGAAAGTAAAATCTTTAGTAAAAACATAAAACACAAAACAATTAGGAGATTTCTTAACCTAATTACATAATTGCAAGCAGTATAATGCCAACTTTCAAAGCGTCCAAAACTTCCACACAGCAAATCCGTTCACGATTGTTAGATTTTTTTAAACCTTCCAGTGATCAAATCAGGCATTTATTGTGCTGATGCATTTCGAAGACCAAGGTCTTCAGAGCTTTAAGAAATTTATAATGAGTGTTCAATCCGTTTTAATTTCGTAAATGCAATTTCACAGCAACTCGTGACAACGTTTAGCAAACGACGCGTGGCAAAACAGCGATTTTATTAATTTCTTAATTGCTGGCCATTGCCGCAGACACCAGCCACCGAGAGGTGATTAAACCAAAGTGCAGAACTTACTTTCATTTTTCAGCGTCACTTTCCAGCGTCATTTTCAGCTTTTAAACCACTTTAATTGATAATAAGCGTGCTTTACAGCTTTACATTTCGCTAATGACTCTTTCTCTTTCGTCTATTTAACGGGCGCACTGTCTGTGCGCACCGTCGAGGTCTCAAGTATTTTCATGAGCGTTTTGAAATTCATTATTGAAACGACCCCAAAATACCAAAAATCATTTAATTTAATTATTAATTATTTCGAGAACGGCCCATAAAAATTGTTTTGGCTCCACATCTGATCGCCTTCTCTTCTATCATTGTCTGTCGCTCGACCAAACCTCATAACAGGTATTTTTCTAATCTTTGCACAGGTTACCATGAGAAAATAACAAAAATAAACTTTCAGATCACCATCTAAGCACCGCAGCGGTTGGAATAAATAACAACAATTTTTCTAAAGTCGCTATGGTTGCGATGTAAAGCGCGTTTAATAGGTGATTGTGGCATAAAGATAATGGGTAATGTCCGCGCGCGAGAGTTTCACGAAAAAACTCTCGGCACATATGATTATGAAAATTACGATTTCATGTGAATCGAATCAATTAATTTATTAAAGAGAGAAATATTCGAAAAGGCCACAAACAGACAGTCGCAGTGTGCAAGGCCCGTTCCAGTTTCTTCTGACAGCTTTTTACAGGTGTGGTGCCTGTGTTTGGGCTCGCAACTCAAGTGCAGGTTAACAACAAACAGCTTTTGTGCCATTCAAAATAAATTAGATTAGTCAAAAGAGATTTCGTTTATTTCCAGCGAACTCAAGTGCTACTTCAATTAGGGGAGGTTTTGAGGTTATGTCATGGTTCATTTCGAAGTTTGAAAGTGATTTTGAAGTGTGATTATCTTTGAGGTGGTAATTTATGGTTTGATTTAGCAGAACTTTGTGTGCAGTAACTGGGACAGCGAGTTGAAATAGGTTTGTGAATTTGTCGAAGTCGAAGTTCGAAACCTACAAAAGTAAAATTACTTTAAACGCCGGAATCTAGGTTCAATTCCTACAGCATTGTTATGTTATGTTATGTTTGCTCAATATTTTTTTTAAGTGAAAAGTTTATTTGTACAAATTACTTATTACAATCATAAACATCACCCACGCACAGCCCCCGAATAATTCGCTGTGGTTCTAAAACGTCTCGTATCCTGATCAGTTCTCAGCTAGTGGTGCCGGTTTGGCCACTTTTTCAATATTAATTCCTGCTTTAATTATATTAAACGCACGCGATTTTTATCATCGCGCTAATAAATCTTCATCATGTTGTTGGCTTGGACCACCATAGAGCGACCTTCACTCGGGATTCGTTGAGTCACGTGCCATCGAAGAATTTCTTCTTCAAGAGCGATCGTCAGAAACAATGTAAAGCGCCAGTCAAAATAAATTGCAAGTTTCCAACTGTTTCATTATTTTTGATCGCGGTGAGATCTAAATTGGGGGAACTAAGAAATCCGCGGAATACGCTGTTAATTTCAAATTGCACCGTTGCGATGTCTAACATATTTTGGGTTGGGTCGAAAGGTCATTCAATCAGCGCTGTTTTAAATGTGACTTTTCTATTTTCCGCGATCTCCGTCGACTAATTGGATAGAAAATAAGAGTGCGCTGCCCCAAGTCCTTCGCCTTTAGCACCAATTTAAATTGATATTCAATTCCAAACGGCATTACAAACTAATTAAATATTTTTATTACAATTGCTGGCGAGATTCGGCAGCCGAAGAAGTAAGTCGTGATCGAGTTAAGTGGCCTGAGACTCGGCTGTTGTTGTTATGCCAAAGCTTTTCCACCATTTCAATCAGCGACTACAATAAGATTTCACCTACATTGGACGCAAATATCCTTGTCAGATTAGCGACGTGATAATGAAAACGTGTTCCATTAAGCTTAATTAATTTATTTGCGGAAGCATTTTGCGACAACATTTTTATTGACCGTTTCAATAGATCACCCAACCGCCTGTTTGGATGCTGAAATCGATTCCATAAAATCTTTGTCCTAAAATATAACCGTAGGTCAACTCACGAAAAGCGCTTTAATTGTGATTAATGCAGGAACTTTTTACGCGCGACTTAACATTCCTCGTGGCAGTGGAACTTTATGGTCGTTATAGAGAAAACCGGTGCATGAGTCACACACGAAACGAATGTTAAGCACTTGATGTGATTTACGAAACGAAATTTTTATGGAGGATAAAGTTATAGTTGTTCCCGCGCCTAAGATTACGTAGCAAGATGGAATTGCCGGGATGTAGAAAGGAACGAGTTTGGGGTTAAGTGTTTGAAGTGGCAAATTTCGAAGTTTTTTGTATTGACGGCTTTGTATCTGTCTAAACAAAGGTTTTGTAATTTTTCATTTTCAATTGACACCAGGTGGCGCTGGTCGATGTTGTATAGAAGAAAACAATTATTATACCAGGTGGCACTTCGTTGAGCTGGCCGACAAGTTGGAATCAAAGTTCTTGGAGTTTTTAAGGTTATTATTGAAAAATTCAACTAGATGGCGATCGTGTGCACAACAGCTTTGAAGAACTATCCAAATCCAACCAGGGGGCGCTAGAAGTTAAGTGATTCACACAATATTTGAAGTATCTTCAATATTAATCACTCTTAAAGTCTGAAAAACATATTGAACTACATTGGCCCCATTAACCCACCTCCCACAGGCCCTGCCAACTAAAAATAAAACATCTTGTTAAGGTCAGCCACTTCGGATTGAGAGATCTGCAAGAGATTTCTCTGTGTTACCATTTGAAAAATGCAAATAAATCATAAATCTTTCAACTCCACCGCGCGACAAGCGAGATCTATTATGCCACAGATAATAAATCAATACCGCTAACAATTGATATTTGTTTTAAAGAGCTCATGCACTCGGCGCGACACAAAACAATACCTTTCAGAACCCACTCGAGAGAGACTTCCAATTGGTCACGACATTGAGATTGCCGTTTCTACCAATCCATTTGCTACACAATAAATTTCAACTTTCTAGCAAGTCACTCTCGCTCGTCGAAAATTACCCGCGAATTATGTATTTTTGGGTTTGGGCAATAATCGAGCACAACAACCGGTCGAGACAGTTCAATTATTGAAGTATTTTGAAATGCGATCGCGCTCGGCACTTGCAGGCCGTGTCAGAACCTTCGGCAAGCACACATTCTCGGTAGTTCACAACCTGATTCACAACGCGAGCTGTTGAACAATTCTAACAAGAACTTGACAGCTAGCAATTAATCGCTCAACAGTTGACTCAGCAGCCGCTAACGACTCAATTAGCTCGCTGAGCCTGACTCACAACAATTTTTCATAAAATTTTCACGAGTTTATTTATCAAAGCATAAAATTACATCCGATTGGCGGAAATTTTGATATGCTAGTTCAGGAACTGCTTTTGAGGATGACTTTGATGAGGAAATTGAGCTTTAAGGTAAGCTTTAAACTGAGCTTTTTTTCATCCTCAAGCTTTGATCCTTAAAAGCTTTGTACAAGCTCCCAAAAATCTTAAAGCTTTTAAAGCCTCAATCGTCACATAAATCTCATCCATGGCCCATCCCGGTTCCCTTGTTATTCCAATTGCTTTTTTAAAATTTAAGGCTTCATTAATTTACTTGGTTATTGTTTCTCGATTCTTGTTTAATGTTCCTATAGAGCATTATCAATTGAGCTGTGCAGCGGTGTGCGTTTATCGTAAAACGTGAGATCACAAATTGGTCGCTAGTTGACTGACTAGAAGTGGAGCCGCTGGGAGCTAGCTTACAGGTCCACGAGGACGTTCGTGTAAAGCGGTCGCTTGTTGACGTTGACTTCTCGGTAAACGAGCGAGTTGAGTCCGTCAGTGTCGAAGCGCAGATGACCATTCTTGAGTAAATTGTTTCGATCAGGGCTGGGCGGTTCTTTGGAGTGTTGCAGCATCGTCCATTGAGCGTAGCTTGGATGGAATCGTATGATGCGGTAGTCTTTGTGAACGAGTCGCAGATAAAGGTCGTCGTCTTCGCCTCCCCAGCCCTGGTACAGATTTGAGAAGCCGTTGATGTGCACGAAAGTCTCGGCTGAGATTGCAACGGCTCCTCCGAACAAGCCGTAATACGGCAGCGTGAAGCGGAATATGTCTATGCTTGAGCTCATGTGTCTAGGACGGTTTGTGCAGGCGTAAATGTTTCCCAAATTCATAGGCATCAAATCAACGTCTTGCATGACCAGGCACGGAAAATTTTCTTTAATCGCGTACTAAAATTTATGAAAAGCCGTTATTAATAACCCAGGAACAGATGACTAAAAATAACCTTTGCGCCGATGTTGAATAATTTAGCTCGATTGAACGGCTTATCGTCCTCCTGTTCAATGACGAAAATCTTGTAGTGGATGTTCTGCTTCCTCAGATAGTTGTGGATGTAGTCGAGGAACAGCTTCAAATGTCTGGCTCGGTTCCGGTACGGAATAATTACTGCAGTGGAGAAGCTTGGGTTGCATTCCTCGGGCCAGTATTCACCTGTGAATGGGGTTGTCATTACGATAATCTTGATTGAGTCTACAAGCACAGCTGTTGCGTGTCAACCATGCACTGACCTCCGATTTTTATCTCGACCTGATTAATCACTCCGCTCGTCGTTACCGAGTTTTCCTTGTAGAAGAAGTGGTTCTCCTCCAGTAGCTCCGAGTAATCCTAGAAAATGGAACAGTCGTCAGTATGGAGTGCTCTTATGTGGGTGACAGTAGCCGGCAAGTTGCTTAGCAGCCAAATTAGACTGGGCAAAATATTGTCATTAAACATTCAACTTATGACGATGGATCCGCGAATTTAAGCCATTTTCAGTCACGAATCTGTGTCACATGACTTCTTCCTCTACAAACACGCAGACTTACACACTGAACGCCTTTATCATGAAACAGCGACAAGTTCTTCGACGTTTTCTTAATCAAATTATCGTAAATGTCTTCACCGGCGATGTTTTCGTATCGAAACACCGCGAACCGGCTCGGCCAGACAAGGTATATGAACAACAGGAAATACAACAGCTTCTGGTAGCTTAACTTTGGCAGATTCATTTTATTTGTTTGATTGAAATACTGAGTAAATTCCACAACAAGACCGGCCGAGGGGGAACTGAGCGAGTGAATTTCGTTGCGAGTTTGTTTTCCCCTCGAGTTGAAAATTCGAGCCGTTGCGAGTTACATTCGTACAGTTTAGCTGTAGAACTACCAAGTGAGTCTAATGACGTGGTCAGTCTTGTGTTTGGCTGGTTTGATGAAGCCGAGAAACTGGAGCTCAGCGATGGACCTGGTGAAGCGAGCTCTGGAATTAGAAATTCAATTAAAATCTTAGTCAATTGTGAACTCTGAAGTGAACTCACTGAATCTCTGGGCTGATCTCATCGTCATCTTCATTAGTATCGATGACCATCGCGAACGCCTGAAGCCAGTCGTACAGGTTGATGAACTTGTTGTTCTCCAAGTGGAGTTTGTATGCGACAGAAGTGTCGGGAAGTGACGGGATGATCTGATCTTCGTCCGCTTCAGCGCAACACGAGCACTGCAGGTAGTGATGAGAGTTAGCAAGCGCGGTGTGAAGGTCACCCCGAGGTGCACCGAGAATCTTCCGCTTGACTGACTGGCAGTCGCTGAATATGAAAAACTCGTACAAAGCTGGCGCGTCGTAAGCTGGTCGCAAGTACTTCTCAACCATTCCGTGCAAGTAGTCGAGGCAGTCGTAGAGATGACGTTCAAAATCAGTCAACGAACGAGCTGAATTGTTCTTCGCACCTTCTTTCAGCTTCTTCATCAACTCCTGACGACTCAACGGTCCTTTCTTGGCAGTGTCCGGTGTGTTCGCTGCCTTTGGTGTTGCAATCTCCACAGTGGGACTTTCAATTAAACTCTTTTGCGGACTCTTTTGTGGACTCATTCCAGCTCGAGCGATATTCTTACGGCTTTCAATGATCTTCTTGAGATCCAACTGCAAGTCTTCTTTCTGTTCCTCGCTAATCTTCTTGTCGAGAAGGTACAACTGAATCGTCTTAATGATGTTGTCCAATTTCTCAAGAATTTTCTCTTTGCTTGTGAATCGCAGCAGCTTCATGCACTCTTTGTACTCATCGAGCTTGGTGATGTTGCCGCCGATGCAAATCGGGTAAATTTCTCTTGCGAGGTTGCCGATGCCGTTGTACGGCATGTCGTCGAGCATTAGAACAAGGATTCGAAGACAGCAGTGGAATTCGAAGAAGTATTGATCAACCTTCCCAGCGAGTACTGGCAGTTCTTTCCTCAGAAAATCGTCGTTTGAGATGAAGTCGACGCGCTCCTGAGGATTCGAAACACTCACAAGCTTGCGAAACGACAAGCAGCTTCGTCGAATGATTTCCAGCTGTTCGTGGCTGAGATTTTCTGTGTCGTCGATTTTGTGAAACACCGAACTGAGCGGTCGGCTCATGAAGTGCTCGAGCATGAAAACCTTGAAGCCTTTGATGAAACTGTGCAATGAGAAGTCGTAGTAGAGAAAAGTTTCAATCAAGATGTTGAACGATTGCTTCGACAGGTGGAAAGGGCTGTGATGGGTCAACACGACTTCCTCGAGGATTTTGTTCAGCATCACCGTCGACGTCTCCGCTTGAAACACGTTTGCGTCAAGCTTGTTGGTGACGTGAGCTGGGAGAACGTTGTGGAGTGTCTTGAATGCGGTTGCAACGCCGACGATGAGCACGAGCGGCAGTCGGTTTGTGTAAAAGCACAGGATGGTGATGAGCTCTTGAATGCAGGCCGTGTTGAACTGTTCAAAGTCGGCGATCATGACGACCAGCGACGGCTTCGTCAGTAGCGATGCGAAATTGTGTCTGTACCAGGACTCAAGCACTGTCATTGTCAGCTGCTTCTTCTTGAATGTTTTCTCGCTTTCGTCGTGGTTGACGAAGCCACTGACCAGAAGCTCAACCGCAGACTTCAACGTTGGGCAATCTTGAGCTTTGAGGATTGCGATGATCGAGTTGCAGTTGTTTGCGATTTGTCCAGAGAGTGTGGAGAACTGCTTCAAATGATCAGTGTGGTTGACACCGGTCAGCAGCACAGCAGTCTGGAGGTTGCTGCATTCGCCGAAGTCGATCTCTTGAATGAACAACAACAAACTCGACAAAATCTTGTCGTAGCTTTTCGCCTGGATTGCATCGATTTTCTGCTCGACGTAAGCCCATCGTTCTCTGAAGATTTTGTACCATTCCTTGTCGCTGTTGCTTTTGTTGATAAGCGGTGATTGTGACACCTTCCGAAGTTCTTTGAGGCTGGGTCCGTTTTTGAAGGAGAAAATTCCCTAAAAGTTGAAGACAGTTGGGTTGATCAGCGGTTCTTAATTGAAATCGGATTGGTTTCACCTTTGACACCGAGCTGATAGCGTCCATCAGGCTGGTTCTTGTTTAAATCTTGCAAAAAATTAATACTTTTGGTTGCAGGGAAATTACTTGTTGACAAAGTTGAGAACTGGCCGAATTGCGCCAAAATTCAAATTTCTAAAAACCGTTAAGAAACTTAAAGTCACTTAAGTTTGGTGCTTCATTTATTCTCTGGTTGTGTCCTTTCAAGAAATAAGGAGAGTGTGAAGCAAACTAATATAAAATTTTATTGCCATATTCGAGCTTGTAAGCTTAAGTGCAGAAACAAGTAAAATGTTTTCAGTTTATATTTGATTTTAGAAGATTTAAGACGTGAAATGGAAGATTTCTTGATCATAAAACGTGACTTTGAGGTCGATAAACTGGCCCATCGAATGCGCACAACTCTTAGTTTTCGATATTTTCCGCGACATCCTGGAAAAACCACATCTAAACCAAGACGACTGGGTTGAGAAGCTGTCGAATCTCGGCTGGGATGATCCAAATTCGCGGTTAGACGTCTTGAAGAAGCCATATTAATTCTGTTCTGTGAACTTCCCTCCTATTTCAAAGTGATTCGACCGTTGGATTGGAATGAAGGTCATCTCATCTCGACACGGGACATTGGCAAACACGACAAAGGAACTGAAGTTCCACGAAAATCGAAATCGCATAAAAACAAGAAATTTATGTTGAACGACTTGGTTTTTGTGCTAATTGGTAACGGACTTAGCAACGAAATTTCCGGAGACTTTGTCATAAACTCACTTTGCGAACCTTACTGCAGTCTGCTTGAACATCTTCGCCTCGAAGAACGATTTAAAGTCGCTAAACGCGTGGCGTGTCTTGAGAGCCAAGATCCAGAATGTGATTGTGACAAAAAGTTCCCGTGCATAAAGACGAATCGATATTATCCGCCACAAACTGGAGACTTTGGAGAAGAATGATTTGATTTGTGAGCTCAGAAAATAAAAAAAGGAATTAAAGTGAAACACTTTGTGAAAAAAACATTTTTCTTTGAATTTCTGTTACTCTTCTTTTCGCGTTCTTCGCGTTCTCGCATCTCGCACACTTTTCAGGTCTGTTTTTCAATTGTCTGCAATTCTTCTTTTCTTCTTGCTGCAAGTCTTCGCAGCTACCCTTAGAAAGGGCAATTGAAAAATAATATATTTAAGTACATTGCAGAACAAATGCTTTTAAACTTATCCGACTTTGCATGACATGCATGAATAAGTTTTTAACGACAGAATGTTTGAACAATGACATTTTTATTCTTGTTCTTAACGTTTAGTTCCTGTGGCTCGCAAAATTGTCAAGACAGTGTAGCTCACGTCCAGGATCTGCCAAAATAGACAATTGAATAAAAAACCAAGATTATCTGCCAAACTAAGAACTTACATTTTGAAATGTTGCCAACTCGACGGGTTTGAAAACGCCGTGAAATTCTTTGATGTTTTGACTCATCAGCAAGGCCAAAGCAAGGTCTTTGTGGTGACTTGGCTCCATCCGATCCCAACTTACACCATGAAGCTTGTTGTACACAATCTTGTTCAACCTGAATTTGTTGGGGAACAGTAAAACGACCAGTAACATGATGAGATCACAGATAAAGCAATACAGCAGTACACACAAAAATAGAGATTACTTCCATCTTGAAGTGTCCGACAGTCACCGACCAGTCCTAGTCTTTGACTTTAACTCTTTTTCTGTGGATTTTTTTTTTATTATATTTGTTTTTGATTTTTTCTGCGTTTACCGACCAGTCGCAATTTTTTTCCAAGAGTCTCTCGTAATTAATTCGGTCCTTGTAGAAGAACCAAAAGTAGATGACTTGTCGCATCATCATCATCATCATCATCAGACTGAGAGTATGGTTGGCTGCGGGGATCATATATAGTCCCTGTCAGCGCCACTTTAGCGATGAGACCTTGGATCTCGTCTCGCCCCTCATTTTGTCATCACTTGATGACAATGTTAGCATCGACAATGTGCATAGATATCAAATTGTTTGCGAAGTATTTGCCTCTATAACGCAATTTATGTGGGTGTTCCTGGTATGGTTATGTCAGTCAGGACCAATTCACCAGGGTGGAGAAGCTGCAGCAGCTGCAGCTGCGTTCGGAGAAGTTGCAAGAGCAACGGCTTCGACGGCAGCGGACTTGTCGCATCATGACCACTATACAAATTTGCGGTTTTACAATTTTTGAAGTAAATTATTTTTTGTTAACTTACCAAAAATTGCCAACGGTTCAGCTAAAGCAGCCAGGCCAAACTTGTTCACGTAGCAAAAGCTTCCAGTCACAACGGCCACAGAAAAGTGATAAATCAGCATCAAGTTGAACCTAGAAATGCAATTTTAAATAGAAAACGCTTGATTTCAAACTACCTTTGCTTACAATGTCATCATTTTGACGTTTTTCTTGAACAGTTTGAACTCCTAAAGCTGGGAAACAGTTATCAAAAAGTTTGGAAAAGTAGATAATTGCATTTTGACAACAAGTGGAGAGTTCCATGTGTCCATCAATACACCTTGCAACATTGTCAGACTTAAAAATTAAACGCGCGTAAAGCTGTAAAAGTTCTGTCTCAAGTTTATTGATGATTTTTTTTTATTTGTTTTGCTTTACTTGCAAAGACATCATTTGACGCTTAAGACTTATTAAATTCAATCCGATAAGTGACTTCCTTTCTTGGTATTCAGAGGATTTGAAAGAACGTTTGGCGTTTACAAGTTTGTCAATGTTAAGTTGAAATGTTTCTCTACTTTTTCAATTACAAATTGACACCCAAGCATGCACGAAAAGAGTTTTGTTTTGAGTTCTTATTTGGGAATTTGAACTTTTCGATTACGCACTTACGCACACACGCATAGAAAGTCCTAAAAAAGGCAAATGTCAAGGTCATTCTGATCATACCGTGCTGGAGTTCCACATCAGCAACATCTCGAAGTAAAACTTCGAACAGTTCTCAAGTTGAAAGGGCTTTGAAATGTCCAGTGCAGCCAGTAAATCACCAACAGCGTTATTCGGTAAGTTAAAAGATCTAATCAAATCAAACAAAACGCAACAATTTTCCAATTTTTCCACAGCAACGCCTATCAAACTCAGCCCAGACACACAGATCGATGAAGAAATAACGCAAATCATGACTTATGCTCGTTTACCCATCGAGCTGTACCCAGTCGAGGTGATTCCGACAAGCAAACTCAACAAGGAGAACAGAAAGCCCAACCACCGACCCTCATCTACCCACACGAATGCTTCAGCACCGACTTTGAAGCGCAAAACTGATTCCGAAAAAGCTGATCAACCACCGAAGAAAGTGAAACTCGACCAAACAGAAGCAAATTTGTCGAGTGAGAACTGTCGCGTTAAACATAAAGAATCGGCGTCGTCCAAGCCATCTGGTCCAGCAGCCTCCGAATTCAGCAAGTTATCTTGTAGAGACATCGTCAATCCGTCTTTGACTGCACCCGTGCTCGTCATGCCCGATCACCAGCGCCGCTCAACGCTGACGAAAGTCTTCAGCGGAAACGTAATTGAACGAGCCGTTTCATCATCAGAATCAATCATTCGCGATCTAGAGCAGCGAGTTCGCGTTCTCGGATGCACTGGCGGAGCCTCGTTCGACACTTTGAAACCAGTTCTTAGGAAACTAAAGCCCGAAGAGCTGAGAAAACTTGAAGACCGCAATCCTTACCTGCTTAAAGACTCCGAAATTCTTTGGCAAACGCACGTCCTGCGCAAGTTTAGATCCTGCAATCGTCAAGAAAACGAGTCGTGGCGTGATATGTTCGACCGACGCATCAAAGAAGACGAAAACAAGCTCAAGGTGTTGGCTGAGAACATCAGAAAGCGCCAGGAAGAGTCGGCCAACTCGGTCTCAAAAGTAAAACTCGCTTTTGTTGCATCGGCCGTCAAACCACCTCGAGACGTTTTCAGAAAACAAGAACTGCACGGAAAGGATCGCAAAGCAGTCATTAATGCATCTTCCATAGTTGGCGTAAAGAAAGTTGCAACAAACATTGTCGCCACAGGAAATGCCCGCTTGGACAAAAAAGTCGTCAAAACCAAAAACGCAGTCGCCAATGCGAGGTCTAAAGGCAAACCCGAGATGAAGCCGCTGTTCGCCAAATGTCTGTCCCAGTTCAAGGGGTGGTAAAACAGTCAACGTTTTGTGAAGAATTTCTTTCATTTTTGTAAGCTTAGATTTAAACTGAACTTTACAAGCAACAAAAACCACATTTTGACTAAATACTAATTAATTTCAGTGTCAAAATCTAGTTAAAAAATAATTTGATTACATTTTTTCGCAAAGCTTTGTTTTAATGTTTATTATTCAGAACCGGAAATCGTTGTCACAATATTGAGTGTATGTATCAAGTATCACCAAAGCAATTACCACCGCATAAAGTACCACATAATAAAAAATCGTGTTATAAGTACCACCATCAAATGTCAAAAAAACCGTTAAAAAAATAAATTCCGAGCGAAACGTCAACAAAACTTCCGCACCGCAACGTTTTTTAACGGTTTTTGTTGATACTTGAACGGTGGTACTTTATAACAACAAGCAGAAATCGGTGGTTCTTTATTACACGGTAATTGCTTTGGTGGTGCTTTATACATGCCTTCCACAATATTTTGATAAAATGTTTCAGCTTTGCTATTATTTTTGTGACTTAATCGGAGCGAGATGTGGTAGAATCGTGTTTTCTCCGTTCAAGCAAATATTTTAACAGCTTTGTTCCAGGATCGAGTTTAATACTTTCTTGCTTGTGCTTCCAATCGTGATGACACTGCAGATCAAGTGCAAATATCGTGAAGAAACCTTGCAAACGTATGGCACGCTTTACCAGTGCAAAATCAACGATTTGATCGTAAGAACACCAAACACGCCCATCGAATCGATCACTGGAACACATTTGGCAGAAAGAACTGAAGTGGACGTGAAGTTTCTTATCATCGATGGAATAATTTGCAATTTCGTGCCAAAAGGTTTTGACAAAACGTTCCCGAACGTTGAAGTGCTGCAGATCACGAAGTCTAAACTGAAAACGATAACACAAAGTGACCTTCAAGCGTTTCCGAAGCTGATGAAACTTACACTCAACGACAACGACTTGCTTGCATTAGAAATGAATCTTTTCGCCTTCAATCCGCAGTTGTTGTCAATCTACATGATGGAGAACTTGATCTTCTCGATCCCATTTGACATCTTCGATCATTTAGAAAGCTTGCAAACAGTTCACTTGTCTAACAACGCATGCATTTCAGAAAACAGCAAATTCATTGGTTCGTATAGTGGCGCGATCAAGCATCTGGTGCGGTCAATCATCAGAAACTGCCAGCATTTGAGAACATTCGCTGAAACAAGCATGGAAGTTATGCTTCTCAAGATGAAGGTCGAAAATCTTGAAAAGAAAATTAATCAATCGAGGGTTTCATTATGAGAAGCAGATTTGTAACGCTGTAATACATTCAGTATATAATGCTTAAATATATCAAGTATTTAATACTTTATATTACTTAATATGCTTTAAAGTTTAAACATATCAGTGAGATAAAAAAAACTTGTTTCAGGCGCCCAGAAAATTCCGGTGCTGCACAATCAGTGTGTCGCGACCATTTACAGTAACAAGTTTGCTGTGACTTCCACTTTACAACTATGACTTTTTCGAAGAAAGCTAACAAAGCTTTTAAATATCTATGCAAAACGTTTAAAAGCTAATTCATTTCATGACAGTTGCATCAGACCATGGTTCAAAATTTTCTACGTTTCGTGTCCGAACTGTCGGGAAGCCAATGAAATATGACGACGAAGATGACAAATCAGCTACAATCGTAGAATTTAAACGATTCGGTTACAACCACGGCTCCACTTCCTTTGTATTAGGACTCGTTTCTTTATCTCGAGACTCCTACGTGGCACAAATTGTGTTACAACTTTTTTTAAAAAAATCTACTTAACATTTTATGAGTTTTATTAAAAAAAACTTTCTGCTAAGTGAAGAAAGCATCAATGAACATCCTGAAAACTGTTCTCGGGTATTTTCAACCATTGACTTACCCTGCAATTTACGCTTGTATGTTTGGTTGTTCAATTGCCATTCTAATAGTAAGTGGAATATTTTTAATTAGGCTGGCATAGCGAGGTTCGCTTTCGTATTCGCGCAAAACTTTCATCAACAAATATTTCAATTCCCGTTAAAGCTACGTGATTAAATCTACTTCGACGGACTTCAGCAAGATACTTACGTCGACAAACCAGTCCGTTACATCACTAATCTTTTACGGGAACTGAAATATTTGTTCATGAAAGTTTAAAAATTCACAACACTGTTCGTAGATCTTTCTGGTGGTGGTGATACGCAAAGATAATGAAAAACTTAAAAAAGGCAGCCAGTTCCGTCAAGAGAACATTCAGATAACGCTAGGCATGTGTTTTTATGATCCACTGCAATCCTTTGTGTTAATTTAGGGAATAATCAGATAAGATTGAACGATTTTTTAGGTTTTTCACGCCGTTTCCCTCTGGGTTCCATCCGTGCTACAAGACGTCGACGATCAAATAATCAACTTGAAATACGAGATTTTCTAACAGTTTTCCAAGTCAAAACTGCCAGAAATTCACCATTTCACGAAACTGTTGCAAGCTGCAATGCATTAAGATTTAGTCATTCTTGTTATATGTAAAAGCTTTCATGTCGAAGCCAAAAATAATAAAATCATGTCAAAATTCATTCCTTTTTCAAAATATTTTTACCATTTTTATTCTGTAGAGAAATTAACAAAGTACCAGCTCATAGTTTAGGCCAAGTCTGAGAAGAAATCGGCGCGGTTCGAAATCAGGGAAGAGGGAAGGTTGTGCTTGGTCGCTTTCTTGCTCGGCTTCTCGTTGTAGTTGATGCTGTCGAAGTCTTCAAAGTACTTGATGTTCCAGAACCGGATGTCGTTGTCGTGCGAGCTGCTGGCGATGAATTCTCCGCTGTTGCAGATGTCCATGGCCTCGACGGCCAGCGAGTGTTGTCCAACGACGCCGAGAATTCTGCCCGGCACCAAGTGCATCGCTCGGATGATTCCTTCTTCGCCCGCTGTGATCGCGATTCTCTCAGTGATGGGAATCATGAAGGACACTGGAGCTAGTGGACACGAGAAGGCGTCGTTGTGGTAGCCAAACTCGCCCCAGTTGAAGGTATAAAAGTTTCCTTTGGATGATCCAGCGACCAACTTGCTTTCGTTGCGATAAATTCCTGCGCAAGTCAGCTCTTCTTCGTAGGGTTCCGACTGGACCTGCATTTTCTTGGCCGCGATGTTGAGTGTGGTCATATATCCGTCGCCACTGGTGCACACAAGCAGTTTTTTGTTATTGTTCGTGACGATGCAGGAAATGTAGTCTTCGACTTCCTTCAAGCTGAATACCGGGTCAGTGCCTCTGACTCTCGAGTCCCAGAGACGGACTGTGCCGTCATCGTCACCAGAGGCGACCAAATTTTCATCGATGACCGTGATTGTGGAGATCGCATCGTCGTGCGCCTTGTCCCAGTACATTTTGAGCTGGCCGGTCTCGAAGTCTGTGATAATAATCGACTTGTCGCGAGATCCCGAGAACAAGTCACGCCCGTCCGTGCTGAACTCAACATCACGAATCGACTTTTTGTGCAACTCAAACGTGTTGACCAAAGTGTTTTCATCGTTGCTGTATTTGTAGATCAGAATGTCGCCCATCACAGTGCCGACTGCTAAGAATTCTTTGTCGGGGTGGAACGAGAGATCCGTGGGGAAGTCGTCGGTGGTGATGTTGGGCGGCTTCAAACGAGGCTTTTTCAGCTCCGTGAGAATCTTCTTGACCACCTCATCGTCTTCATTGTTCGGGTCGTAGTCGTCTATGACGCGCCTTTCGACTGTTCTGGTGTTGCTACTCCCGTCCGCTGCATTCTCAGCGTCTTTGTTTTCCGGCGGGACTTCCGAT
>JPYR01000721.1:5262-37110 GCA_000775305.1 Belgica antarctica | reverse complement strand
AAGAACCGCAATCAACAACTACCATCTCGACTGTGATTGATAACTTCATCACAAAGGAGTCACAGCGATTGGATGCTCCTGAAGTCAAAGACGTTATTGCTGAACAAATCATTGAAGCACCAAAGGTGGAAGAACCAGCTCCAGCACAAATTGAGAATGTTGAAACTGTGATCACTCATGTTGAAACCATTGCTGAACCAGTTCAGGAAGTTGTGCAAGAATCAGCCCCAACTGAAGCTGAAAAGAAGGAGAAACGCGATAAAGCAAAGAAAACCAAGTCGACTCATTCTGATGAAGTTGTGGTTGAAACCGATCAAACTGTTCAAAACAAATCTTCAATTTTATCTATCGTTCAAGATCACATAAATTTGATTGAAAGCGGTGTCGAAGATCTTATCAACGACGAACCAAAAGGAGTCATAAACGTGTCTGAATCAATTGTTATTGCTGAAACTCCTGAAGATTCGTTAGAGATCTCGTCGTCACCAACGAACAAACCGAAAATTGTTGAAATTGTCTCTGTCGCTGCTGACAAAGTCATCGACGAAGCGTTATCAGAGCCTGAAAAGGTCTTTTATGATCCGATATTGCAAGAAATTTTCAAGACAATCAAGAACGAAATCGTCACTGAACCAACGCAACAACCAAAATCGCCAGAACCCATTAAGGATCTTGTTAAAGACTATATTGACGAGTTGACAAAAGACTTTTTACCACCAACTGATGAAACTGTTTTAAAATTCACTCAAAGCCAAGTTTCGCTCGCCGAAGCTCCAATCGATTCTCAAATTAAAGACAAAGCACCAGATGATACGAAAACAGTTACCTTCGAATCCCATTCCCACTCCATCCCTACCAAAACATCCAGCCCCCCAGAAACAGGTCACAATATAAGCCAAGATTACGATGTTGATAGTACCTTGAATGCAAAGGTGAAATATTGCTAAGTTTTTATTATTTGTTTCTCGTTGTTTTTGCCTCACACACATTGGAAATTTTGTTTTCAAGTCTGAATTGGATCTAACGCTTGATTTGCATCTCGAAATGAACTTCACACATGCCATTCTAAAATACACAAATACACCATACAAAAACTGGCTCTGATAAACTGCTGAACTAAATTATCATGAAATTTTTCGCAATCCACGGCCGTTTTCGTTTTATCAGAGTTTGCAATATGCATGAAATGGAAATTCGGAACAAAAATTGGTGCTGTTGAAAATGTGTTCGCTTCATTTATCGCTTATTTCCTAATCGGAACAAAAAAAATGCAACTAAAACTTGTTCTTGTTCTGATTGTGGAGATGATTAAGTAAATGTTTGACACTAAAACCTTAAGAACCCGAAAAAAAAGTTGGAACTAAATTTGATTCAGAAAACACTTCTTCCTATATCATTGTCTTAGGGCTCTAATTATTATTGTTTTATTTTTCGTTTTCATTAGTTTTTGCTTAAACTGTGCTTTGAACTAATTATTTTCTCGTCCCATTAGATGACCCTGGAGCAGGAGGCACAAAGATTGCTGAATCTTATTTCTACTGTCTCATCGGACATACATCGCATGCCAAGAGACAACCTGGACCATATGCTGGAAACCCTAAATGTGAGTTGACAAACTTTTAGGTCATAAATTTGTCTCAAAATTGATTTAAAATTCTTTAAATTTGAAATGTTTAAAATCGTTATTTATGAACACTTAAATTGACGCAAAACTTTCAACCTTGCAGATCCTGTTGAAAAAATTAGAATGCTACAAAATTGATCTCACCACGTTGATTGACAGTAGCAAATCTTATCCAAATGAAGAAGAACTCAAAAATAACCTTACTTCCCTCAACAAAAAATTGTCCTCCCTACTCCTACGTACCGAACACCAAATAGCCATCACAAAGGTCTGAAAATCACAAAATTCCAACAATGAACTTTTAAACAATTAAATATCAATTTTAGGAAGCTAAAGTCAACCACGAGAAGCATCAAGCTGAAGTCGACAAGTACAAGAACACTTTGGTAGGAATCGAAGATTGGTTGAAGGCGATCATCTTGTCCCTTGAAGGATTCAACAGCAAACCTGTTGACGAAGCCGACGCTGACCGCAAAATCAACGAATTGCAAAACATTTTGAACCAACTCGAAGAAAAAGAAAAAACAGTTCGAGAAATCCACGTTGACTGTGAACAATACGGCGCCCAGTACGGCGATGTTCAAAACTATGTTCGTGAACTGCTGCTGGGACTTACATCAAACATCCAAGTCATTCGCGAGAACCAAACTTGCATCCGCACCTACCTGGAAAGTATTAAGAATGCACCAAAAGAAATACCGCAACCAGAAGTCGTTGAAGAACCTCAAAAGGTTGTTGAAGCGCCGGTTGTTGCAGCCCCAGTCGAAACTGTCAAGCCAGAAACTCAAGTAATGTCAACGCAAACTGTCACCGAACATTCAACTGACAACATTATGGTCATCCAATCGATGAACTCGGAAGGCGAGACGATCCAAATCTACAACATGCCAAGCTCTTACGAAGAAGGCAAGGAAGGCAACAAGAACGTCATCGTGGAAGCGAAATACGTTCGAAGTCACTCTGGAGAACCGAAACGAGCTTCAGAGTTGGTATTGAAGAATGTTCCAAAACATTTCGAGACGACTTTTGTTGAACCCGACGAGACTACAACAGAAATCATTGTTGACCCCGACGGTTCGAAGAGAATCATCGTCAGGAAGTTGACCAAGACGACCCAGCGGATCATCAATAGCGAAGAATATGGTGACGGAGCCCTTCCTGAACATATTCGAGCTCAACTTGGCCTTAGCGGAACAACTCACGACGTCATCATCGGCGCGCCGGATCAGTCGTCGTTTGAACAACACGCTGGAATCACTGAATCAACTCTTCACGCTGTCATCGAACATGTCACACACAAAGTCATCCGAAAGACCCGTAAAATCATCAAGAAGATTGTGATCATTGACGGTGAAGAACACATCACTGAAGAAGTCATCGAAGAACCAGATGAGGTTGAAGAATTTAGCGAAGATCGCCCAGCCATCGGGTACGAGATTTCCGACGCGCAATTTGCACAACCCGGAGTTGAAGCAGTTGTGATCAGGACGGAAGAAATTGTCACCGAGAAGATCCAAGAAGAACCGGTGATTCAAATAGTCGAGAAGGTAGAAGAAAAAGCAGCGGAAGTGGTTGAAAAATCACCGGAAGTTGTTGAAGAAGTTAAACCACAACCAGAAGTGGTTCCTGAAGTCGTCCAAGAGACGATCAAGGAAGCCGAAGCCGCTGTTGAAGCTGCAGTCGAAGCAGTTGAAGCCCACCCAGAACCAACATTTGAACAACTGCCAGAAGAAGTCAAGGAACCTGAACCAGTTGTAGCACAACCGGAAGCAGTAAGCGAAGGTGAAAACCAAAGCGACCAGGTACTTGAAACTCTCACTGAAGCACGAGTAGAATTGATCGCTTCCGAAGTAGATAATTTAGCACCAGTTGAAGATCTCAAAGTTATTTGGCCTTACGCAACACCTCACATTGCATCACAGTCGACAAAAACTGAAATTGATGAGCTGCCAGCTCCAACACAGCGTGATAGCGAAACACAAGAAATTTGGCCCAACAATTTGACAACCGGATCCAATTTCGATCTAGACGAGTATTCATTTGATCGCACGCTAGAGAAGTCATCTGACTATTTGGATAACGACAGTTTCATTCCGGTCGATGCAGGTTTAGACACTTCCATCACTGAACCATCCAGACAAGACATCTACGAACGACAAGAAACTGTTGCGATAGCAGATGTCGTCAAGCCTGAAGAAGAAAAATTACCGGAGCCTGAAGAAACTAAAGTTGTTGAGAAAATTGAAGTAAAGATTGTGGAAACTCCACAAGAACCCGAGAAAACGATCGAAAAACCAGTACAAGTTGAGGAAATTGTTGAGAAAGTCGAAGAAATTCTAGTCAAGGAACCTGAAGTTCCTCAAGTAATTCCACAAGAACCAACGGCACCATTGGCGATTGTCATCGAAGACAAGCTAGTCACTCCACCTTTGATGAGTCCCCGACAAATGGCAACAATCACAATCGTCAAAACGATGACTTTCTTGGAACAAGAAAAGATCAACGCTGAAGCGACGATGTCCGTCACCACAGAACCAATGATTGATCAATCTTTGGACATCAGCCAAGCTGACAGATCTGTCGGTGATGTGATCGTTGAACGCATCCAAACCACCGACCTTGATGAAGATTTCCAAGCACCTTTAACAACTGAAGACATTTTGGCCGACGAACAAAAGCGACTCGAAGAACAAGCTGCGCTTGACCAAAAGCTGAAAAAAGACCTCAAACAAGCTAAAGAAATCGCTAAGGCTGAAAAGAAGCTTTTGAAGCGAATCAGCCAAGTTTCTATCGATGTCGTCGACAATTTCAACGCAGAGCAGACTGACATGTTCCTTCAGAGTGAAGTTTCAAACACATTGCCTGTCGAGAAGCCAACCGAACCTGAAGTTGAAGAAAATGTCACAACTGAAACTGTCATTCAACAGGAAGAAAGCAAGCCAGAACCAGAAAGCTTGCAAACATCTGTAGTACCGGAAGTTAAGGTATTTTTTTTTTATTTTCAATTTGAAAAATTTGTTTTCATAAATGTTAATTTTTCTAGGAACAACCTGCAAAAGCCCGTGAACCTGAACTACCAGTTCCAGTTCCTGTTGAAACCAAGCAGCCAGAAGAAGATCAGTTCGACACCTACCTAGTTAGTCTCAAGGTGGATCCTTCGGAAGTCACTAAAGTCAATCTCAACATCGTCGAAGCGAATTTCCAACCACTCGAACCTGAAGTTGTTGAAGAACCAGTCAAGCCTGCTGAAATTGTGAAAGCACCGGAACCAGATTCGTCAGAGACTGGTGGTGGCTATGAAGCTGACAAGACTGATCCTGAAAGTCACTCATCGGACGGCAAGAAAAAGAAGAACCGAAAAAAGAAGAATCAGAAAGTTAAGCCTGATGAAGTTTCTTCAGCCATGCCCAAGTCCACCAACGCGTCAGAAAAAGACGCGACTGAGTTGCTTTCAACTGACAACGAAGCCATGCCGGAAGAAGAAAATTTGCCTGAAGGCCGTGAAGAAGTTTTGTCACCCGACGAGTCACTCAGAAGCATTTCTGAGATCGAAGACACAACAGTCAGAGTTATGGAAGAAGCTGTCGTCGAAGATCCGAACGAAGAAATTCAGGTCAAGCCTGATTCAGGAATAATTTATCCTGGTGAGGTGATTGAAGTGACCTACGTTGACGACACTGAACAGCAGACTGAACCAACTGAAGACACGCAAGCTGCACCAGTCAGAGAAGCAATCTCGGTTGACACCAAGGAAGTTCAAGTCGCAGCTGAGACCAACGAGAATGAAACTCAAATGTCACCACGACCCGAAGAAGTTCCACAAAAGGAAACTTCCGAGACTTCCATCCAGACCATCACCAAAGAGTTCATTGAAACCGAGAGTCAGACAATAGCTGACTTCTTGGAAGGCGAGAAGAAACCTCAGCAAGAACAGGAAATGCAAACCGATGTTCCAGCTCAACAGTCATCCGACATGCAGACAGTGCCAGTTGAAACTTCCGATGAACACGTTCAGACCGAAGTTCCACAGAACGACGACGAAGCGAACAGAATCAGCGAGTTGTTAGTCACTGAGATCATTCTCAAGGCTGTTTCGTCTCCAGAAAAGTCAGAGCCAATCCCAGCTCCAGTTGAAGCACCCAAGGAAGTCGTGCCAGTGGCCACCGTTGAAACTCAAACCAAGAAAGACAAAAAAGACAAGAAGAAGGACAAGAAAGACAAGAAGTCGAAGGATAACGTTGAGATTCAAGCCACGATTGACGTTCAACAACCTGACCACGTGCAGCGCTCGAACATCGCAGTCACAATGACACCAGAAAAGGTTGATAACGTCGATGTGCAAGTTGTGTTTGAGAAGTGCAAGCCACTGGCAAGCGCACCACCTCAAGAGAGTCCACAAAACGCTGTTCTGCAGCGACTTAATGACATCATGAACCTTGAGACCAACGAACCACCGAAGACAACTCAGAACTTCACGCTTTCACAAAATCTCAGCCATTTGATTAACAACGTTGATCAGCAAGGCTTTGAGATGATTCCTTGGAACGAAGTTCAGTACATGATCGATGCCAACATCGAAGACCGAAGAATCAACAACAACAGCGACGCAATCACCGACTACATTGTCGAAGAACCTGAAGGCGTTGAAGAACAACTTAATGAGTCGCTTCAAAAGGTCGAACAGTATGTGAACATCTTGCCTGATATCGTCGCCAGCGGTGAAGACCACATCACTCAAAAGACGATCATTATCATCACGAAGGTCATCGTAACTTGCTTGGAACAAATTGAGACTCGCATAACTTACATCAAGAGGAACAAACCGAAGGAAGCACAAAACCATCAGGAACTCGAAAGACTCGACAAGGCCTTGGTGGTTCTGAAGGAAAATGTCACCTCGTTCAAGAACCCAGTTCTGGCTGAAGACATCGGCCGCTGCATTGACACACTTCAACTCCACGTTGAATTGGACAAAGAAGTTCAAGAATCGGTTAACAGAGACGTGGAAGATTTTTACACCGAACAAAGCAGCGTGCAGGATCTTATCAAGCAGCTTCAAAACGAAAATATCATGCTTGAGGACAAATACCAGCACACCATCCACAGTGACGCTACCATTGACGACAAACTGCGACAGCTTGAAGCATTGGATTACATGAGCAAGGAGAACAAGAAGTTGGCGGTGAGGTTGATCAAGATCAAGAACATCAACGACGATCAGGTCTTTGAGATCCGTTCGTGCTACGATCGATCAAAAGACGCCGAACACAACATTCGATTGGAGAGACGCAAGTTGATCCATCTGATGAACCTTTCCGAAGAATACGTGCAGACTCTCAACGAGTTTTCACAAATCACGTTGATTGCCAACTCGATGGTTGACAAAACCATCGTCACGAACGCCTTGGACCACCTTCACAACGAAATCCAACGACACCGCAAGTTCTTCGTGAACTTAAACCACTGTCGCAACATTCTGGAGTCGCTTGAACAAAATCTCGACCCGGAAACACGCCAGAAACATTCGGTGCTTCACAATGCATTGCATCAGAAGGCGACTGTCATCCTCGAGAAGGCCGGCGAACGTTCACAAAAACTCTCACTGGCAGCTTCTCGTTGGTCGATGTTGGACAAGCGAATGAAGAACGAAGAACAATGGCTGCAAGTCGCTGAACAAAGAGTTCCCGACTTGTCGACTGTGACTTCAGCTGACTACGAACAGTACATCACGTTGTATCAGTCACTCAACACCGACATCAACACGCACCAAACGAAAATGCTTCACAACTTCGAGACTGCAATCAAACTCCAAGAACTGATCTGCGCACCAAATCTTGAGTCAAAGTGCAACGACACGCTGACTAAGCTCGTGAAGATTAAGGAAGACGTCAACATTTATCTCAAGAAATTGCTGCACTTCCGTCACCAGTGGAACGACTACAATGCAAACGCTGACAAGCTGGAACATTGGATGAACCACGTTGACGACGAACTCAACCGCATTAACATCCCGGAGAACTTCATGGACTACCCGGTTGAGAACATGCGCAACTTCTGGGAAATCAAGGCACAATACGAGTTCAACAATCAAGTGCACAACAAAGTGTGCGACAGCTTTGACAAGTCACTGAAGACAATCAGCATCGCTGACGACAAACTACAGTTGCAATTCTACGCCCAGCTTGATGACCGCTGGCAGGCAATCACAAACAGAATCGACGGAATCAAAAACAAGATCACTGAACACATCTCGTCCACTTGCCCGTCTTACAACGACAAACTTTTGTTCTTAGAACGCGAGTTAGACGAGCTGATGTTTATCATCAACAACACCAAAGGCATCATCCGCAACCCCGAAGAACTGAACTTGTACATCGAACGCCTTATCGTTCTGAAGAGTCGCGTCGTTGTGGTCGATAATGAACTCGTCACAATCGGATTCATTTCGACAAACGACACCGAGAAAGTCGGCGAACTGTGCGAAAAATCTCACAAAGTTTCACTGCACATCACCGAAGAGCTGGAACTCGCCGACTTGTGCAAGGGACGTTTGAACACACTTCGTGAAGAAATCGGAAACATCCGTGAAAACCAAGTCGACTTCTATGATAATTTGGCGCAATTTGAAAACGCGTCGAAACTTGAGAGCGCGGCCATCGAGAAAGCACTTTGCGACTGTCAAACGATGCGTGAAAACTTGGTTCTTCACTGGCAGGAAATAATGAGAGCCCGACATTTGCTTCACGTCCTTCCAACAAGCTTGAGAATGTCAGTCTCGCCACTTGACGTTGAAAAGGAAATTTCGCAACTCGAAGACGACTACGTTGACATTGAAAAACGTCTTTGTGATACTGAAAATCTTTTGAAGAACCGTTTCAACCTTTGGAAGCGTTTTGAGAAGCAACTCGAAACAATTCAACAGTCGATTCAAGAGACTGATTTTATGGTCGAGCTTTTGACTGTGCATGGCAACATCGACTACGACCGACTTTTGAAAGCAACAGAACGACTTGAGGTGAGTTTGAAAATAGTTTTAACGAAGCTCTTGACTTATTTTTGGATGAACTTTGTGAACAGGGACTTTACAACGACCTTGGATCACGCGAAGACGCCGTTCAAGACCTGAAAGTCTACGCTCAGCCAATCATGGAGTTCTGCGAAGACCACGTGGCCCAAGACATGGAAAACACCATGCAAAAGGCCGTCGTGAAATGGCACGAAACCAACGACAACCTCAAGGAGATCTGCGACAAGTACAAGGGCGCAGTGCGTCTCTGGCGCAAGTACTGCGATGAAAGCGAAGCCATTCGCGGTGTCATTGACCAACATTACGGGGGCGTGGATGATATGATGGGTGCAAAATCACTCGAAGACATTCAGGTACGTCTCGAGCCTTGAAAAGTCGGCTTTGTTTCTGACCCAATTAAAAGTTCGGTTTGTGGGTTAAGTTGAGCACAGAAAAAGAAGGTTGGGTTGAAAAAGGAGTTGAGATTCGCAAGGATTTGAACCATAAATTGCGAATTAAAATTCTACGCCTTTGCAAATCCACTGAGAAACTTTTAATTGAAGAGAAACAAACAAAAAGTTTTACTTTCACTTGCGAATCGATTTTCTATCGGGATTTTCATAAAAAAATTCATTTTTCCCCAGGTTCTGGAAAACGTTTTAACAACGCACCGCAATAAGCTCGGTGAACTGCAACGTCTCGTGGCGGAAATCAGTGACTCAGTTGGTGCAGACTCGGCAATTCAAATTGATTCGGACATTCTTGACTTGGATCGGCAGTTGGCGGAGATCGCGGAGTCGATTGAGTACCGCAAGAACTTGCCGAACACCAGTGAGAAGCTCGTGGCCGCACGCAAAGTGACAGTGACCAAGTCGCACAATTTGATCGACAACGTGACTGAAGATTTGCGTCAACAGAAACCAAACGAAGAAGACCAGTTGGTATTGTTGCGCTCCCACCTTCTCAACCTCGCTGTTATTGAAAATGATTTGAAGACTCAGAAGTTGTCACCAGCAATGAGCGGTGATGAAAGTAGCACAATCGTAGATACATTGAATTCGCTTCAAAAGCTTTTCCGTGAAACCATCACCGAGTATAACAAGCTTTCATCGCAACTCGTGTACAGCTCGGACAACACCGTCATTTACAAAATCTGGCTGGATTACTTGAACCATGTGCGCGTCTTCCTGCAAAGCCCACTGCCTTCGGACTACAACGTCCTCAAGGAACAGCTTCACTTGTGCAAAATTCATCAGAATCTCATCTCGAACCAGCGCAATGCCTTAATGCATAAGATAAGCGTTGAGAATTCATCTCCCGAGAGCCTCGACGAGTTCAAGAATCAGCACGTCGACATTCTCACGCATCTCTTTGAACGCCAAACCGAGATTGAAGCACGACTTGAAGCCTGGGAGAAGTACCGTAAGGGACAATCCGACCTGCTTGAGTCGATTGACGACATCGAACGTGAGAAATCGCTGCTGCAGCTCAAACAAATTTATTTGAAGTCGCTGCCAAAGACAAAGAAACAGATCGAAGACGTTCTTTCGAAGGTCACCGAAGCTGAAAAGGACATCGTGAGTCTCAAGAGTAACCAATCTGGTCTTTTGAACTTTATCGATGATGTTTCATCATCGGCACTTCGCTTGGAATCTTCTTCAACGCACCAGAGAGTCGCGAACATCCGCGCAAGCCTCGAAACGTGGCTGGGATTCCTGAAACGCATCCAAGAACTCAACAAGAATTATGATTTCTACACGAAATCCGTGCAAGACAAATACCAACGTCAAGTTGGCTTCCTTAACAACGTGAAAACTGACGTCGCCACCAACGTCGGCAACTCCAAGCAGCAACTGGAAGTCTTGAAATATAAACAAAAGTCACTTGCCGAGATTAAAGCCGACTTGGACAATCTCAACGAAATCAAAGACGAAATGAAAGACTACGTCAGCTCTTACGACATCAAAATGATGCGACAATCGATTTGGATGCTGTGGCAGCAGTTCACCGACCTTAACTACGAGTATTCCATGCTGACCAACCAAATCGAAGAGAGAATCTGCCTTCAAACCGAGTTCGTCATTCGATACGAGAATTTGATGTTCTGGTTGAACGAAACAGAAGGCCGATTGATGGAAGCTTCGTCGCACCAATCAAACCGAACACCTGAAGACGATAATTACATGAAACATTACGCAAACAACATTCTTGAAGACTTCGCGCTCAAGGAATATGACCGAAAGTGGATCCAATCAGTTGGTAACGAGCTGTTGATGTTCTACGGCGCTGAAAAGAATTTTGACAGCCCTGAGAAGATAGACATCGAATGCAAGATGGCCAACATGAACACAAAATGGAACAACATAAAAATGCTATACGACAGCCGGTCGAGAAAGATCAATGAGATCAAGACGACTTATTACAACCTCGAAGCTAGGATTGAAGAAATCCGCGCTTGGCTGTTTGAAACTGAAAAAGAACTTCTTAAGCCGTACATCTTCGAAGCACCAGACAAAGCTTCTTTCGAGAAGCAGCTTATCGAGTACGAGAAAGTCCAGCGATCCGTTGAAAACCACAGCGCCAACGTAGCCGAGATTTTGAATCTCAGCGAAATGGTTCTGAGCGAACTTCGCAACTACGACATGGCAATGACGGTGAAGAACTTGGATCTGGCCATCAACAACATCGAATACCGATGGAAGAAAGTGTGCGAATCTCTGGTGCAGAGAAAGCGCAACTTGCTGGCACTCTGGAGCAACTTAGACGAACTCACAACGACCACGAGAGAAAACGAGAAGTGGCTGACCGACTGCGACAACTTGTGCAACGAGATCGAAGCACAGACGGCGACCAAAATGACGAAGGAAACGGCCGAAACAAACAACCGGCGATTGACTGAGTATTTGGGACGCGTCGCGAGTAACACGCAGACCTTCGCCATTCTCGAGAAACTTTACAACACAGTATTGACAGCAAACGTCGACGTGAACAACATCCGCAAAATCACTTCGCCAACGCGACGTGTGCTGATCATCTGGAAGACAATCGCAATCCGAATCACGACACTCAAGACATTGCTCGATAATTACCTCAGCGAATACGGATCCTTCGAAAACCAGCACGAAAACATCGTACTGGCTTTGACGCAAGTTGACATCGAAATCACTAACGTCAAGCATCTCAAGATGTACGAAGGAACCGACGAAGAACTCGAGAAATTGGACAACATCAAGAAGCAATACGAAAACATCAAGAAATCTATCGACGCAGCTGAACTAACGAGAAAGTCCGTGATGGAGACTTCGTCTGAAGCTGAACGCAAGAAGCTGAAATCGATGAGTGACGAGTATTTCAAACTCTTTAACAGTATTAAACTCAACTACGAAGAAATGGTTCAACAATACGAGAAAATTATGAAACAGGAAGTGGTCGAAGAACGCGACGCCGCTGTGCAAGTCAACACCCTTCAAGCACAGGCTTACGTTTCACCCAAAGACGCCTACAAATACGAGATTCAAACCGCAATCGAAGAATTCCGAGTCAACATCGATAGTTTGGAGAAAATTGTCGACGAAACTGGAACGAACGAAAGCGGCGGCATCTCGAAAACTGCTTCACAGAAGGTCGCCAAGAACATCGCCGCTTGTGAATCTTCACTAGAACTGATCAAATACTTGAACAGTCTTTTGATCAACGACTACAAGTGCAATGACGACGAAGCACATACCCAGGAAATTGAAGGGCTTTACGATAAATTCAAAGTTTTCATCCAGGTTTGGAACACGAAGAAGGAGACCAAGAAGCAGGTCTTCAAACAGCACTTGGAATCGGACTGGAAATCTTGTCCGTTTTGCAGCCAGCGCAACTGGCAGCAGATTGACAACGACTTGTGGCGACTGGAGCAATGGCTTCACGTCGCTGAAAACGATATAAAAACGCAAACGTCACCGCCATCGAACATCGAAGAGTTGGAAGACGTGATTCAGGACCATCGGGAGTTCCTTCTGAACCTCGACAGTCACAAAAGCATCATCGGTTCTCTGAACACAGTCGGAGAACACTTGGCGGTGCACACCTCGGACACCGAGAAAGCACACAACCTGAGACAACGTCTGCACGACAACAACATCCGATGGGACAAAATCTGCCAACACGCAACCGTGTGGCAGCGCAAGCTTCAAGAAGCACTCATCGGCAACCGAGAATTCCACAAAATAATCAACGAATTCAACCTGTGGCTTGAAGACACTGAACGAAAAATCAAGAATTTCGAGCCGGTTGACTTAGGATCAGAACGATCAATCATGGAGTCAAAGTTTACACGATTTAAAGAATTAAAATGTGAGATAGAAAGATGCGAACCGCGCGTATCGTCACTGCAGGAAAACTCTGCACAGCTGTTGAAGTCATCGAACGATGATGTTACGGCCAATGAAACTTATGTGAAGTGAGTTGAACGCAAACGACGCTGTTGAAATTAAAAGTAAACTGAATTTCCTTGTAGGTTGACGGATTTGAGTGTGAAATTACAATCGCTGAGACGATTAACAGCCCTTTATGTCATCAAGCTCGGTGCAGTCTTGGGATATGATGAGGCTTTTATCAACGCTCCACTACACTCAAGTGTAAGTTTTAATGGCAATCACTCTAAGTTGCCTCTTGAAAGCTCTAATTTAAAAGCTTTTGAATGCTTTTCTTCTCCAATCTTCCATCTAAAACGGAAAACTTTCTTCTTCTCAGCACTTTAAACTTGAAAGTCGCTTTTGCGATGCTTTTTCCTGTTGATTCACTTTAGAAGTTGTCACCGGCTGTGCTTTGACCTTCCGAAGCAAAGCATTTTGAAACTGAAACATCGTTTAAATGAATTTTTATTTATTTTTATATTTTTCTTTTAATTTCAACAGCATATTGAACAAATTGGAAATACAAGCAGTAGCGTTAGAACTTTGGCACCAAATGAAAAGTAAATTTTATTTTATTGTCTTTCTAGATATTTTGCAAATGGGGTTTGTACGGGGGAAACGTAACGCACAATTTAAAAGTTTATTTTAGTCGTTTTTGGGCTGTTGAAGCCTGTTTGTAGCTGTTTGCGTTGTGAAAAAGGGTGCAAATGTCTTGTTTTGACCTTAAATGTTATGTTTAAGATTTGACAAAACATTTTATTTGCCCCTTAAAACGGATTCTTCATCTTTGTGATGTATTTTTAAGATAATTCTTCTCTGACGCAATTTCTAAACCAACAAACCAAGAAATTTTAAATTCATCAAAATTTACAAATCAAGTTTTCATCGTTACGTTTCCAACGAACTGACCCCACATAATTTCGAGCATCATGAATTTACTAATTAAATTTCTTCTCTCCCGAAACAGTCTCGAAGAAGGAGATGTCGAGGATGGCGAGAACATCAACTACACTGTTCTTACGAGAAGCTATCGCTTCCTCGGCCGAGTCATGCGTGCATCGCTGCCCATCCAAGCACTTATGCTGCTTCTTCTCGGTGCTGTCACTTTAATTCCTTTGCCTAATAGCGACGACACCGGCTACACATGCCTGCTTGTCAACACTTTTGGACGGCTTGGGGAACCAATGCTACGCTACAGAAATGGAAATCCACCAATTTAAGAACGAAACACGGCTGATACGCGCACCTAAACGAAAACCCGAAAACCTTTTAAATTGCTTTTCTACTTAAATTGCTTTTATTTTGATAGATTTTAAAATAACGAAAACATATTTAATCATAGTTTCTGTTAAATTTTGCTTGTTATTTGCATTTTTAAATCTTTGGTTTTTAGTTTGTAAGGCTTGATTATGGATACAAAATAAAATAATATTAAACAAAAAATCATATCAAAAGATTGTTTTGTCTGCACTCGAGTCGAGAAATTCCAGAAACTCGCTCTGCTGCTGATGGATGGCACGCGCCTATCACTTCCCTGTGACGGCGAAACATTTCACTTATCACTCGAGTGTTGATTTTCAGTCACAAGTTGAAGGTAATTGCATAAGCACTATGCTTGGCAGACAGGCGAAATTGAAAGCGACAAAAGAGACAGCAAGAAGTGAACTTCAGTTTTTGCTGGAAACGGCCAAGCATGGAAAACTGCAAGCGCCAGCAGTGTAATCGGATATCCGGGGTGTTGTTTTTATTCTTCACGACTTCACCTCACAATCATGACTAATAAACAGCAGGAGTTCAAGCATTTTTGATTTCAGTTCCTTACCGGCAGTTCTACAAGTCAGAAGCAAGACAATTAAATCTAGAAAAATAATTTGAGAGAGAATTTAATTGTGATTTAGGAAACGCAAACTTGAGCCAGTGAATAACCAGTGAAAATCATCATTAAAATGAATACTTTGATAAACTTTTTAGTGGCTATCAGCTTCGTCACAGTTTCGTGCGCTGCAAAGCCAACTGAAGTGTGCAAAATCATTCTAAAAACTTTGCCCGAGTGTCACGACGATGGAACTTACTTGTTTTTCACACAAAACTCGTATCAATCCGGTACAACGGTAGAATTCCATAAAAACGAGACTACGGAGACTTTGAGAGTGCATTGTGCGTCAACATCATACGTTAACATCGACAAACTGCCAGTTTTAAACTTCAGCAATGTGAAAACTCTCGAGATGCAACAATGTTCCTTATCAGGCTCTGTGCTGAAGCATCTAAAGCGGAATTTTAATCTGACGAACGTGGAAAGCCTGCAAATAAATTTTACGAGAAACGAGCGGATGTTTTTGTTGGCGAGTGTCTTCGAACAGTTCAGCGATGTGAAAAATCTCTCCTTTGCGACCAACGTCAATGTCAAATTCAGTGAAAATGTTTTCAAAGGGATGAAAAATTTGACCAACATCCGCATGTTTGTGCATGACATAATTCTCGTGCCTTGCGAAACACTAGAAAAGTTGAAGAAATTGGAAACGCTTGAGATTTGCAACTCTGGACAACCGAAATCTGAATCAAGAAGACTAAATTTCACGCTTGGGTCATGTGTGAACATGAAAACATTCCACTTGAGTCGCGTCAGGTGGCCGATAAGCATGAACAGCACATTGAACTTCAACCACCGACTTGAAAACGTGGAAATCATCAACAACCGCATTGAGTCCTTGGGCGAAAATGTCTTTAAAGGGTCAAAACACATCGAGAAGCTAAATTTAACTAACAACATGATCACATCGTTGCCGGCATCAATTTTCGCAACGCAAGAAGATTTGATTGTGCTTGACTTGAGCTTCAACCTTCTTGAAACCTTAGACGACGATTTGTTTTCGCAAAATTTCGACTTGGAGTCGATCAACTTGTCCAATAATAGGCTCAACGTGATTAGCAGGTATGTCTTGTGATTTTACAAATTTATAAAAGTTTGGTTATTATCAGTTTCTATAGCTGGAAACTTTTTAATGCGATTAGCTATAGACCTTTCATGTAATTTTGAGTGCATTGCTATGCAAATTTTTAAAACTTTTCCTTAAATCTTTTGTAGAAATCTCTTTGAGAACCTTGAAGATCTTCTTATACTTGACCTCGGACACAACAATTTTGGTGAATTCAACTTCGCATCTTACATCGGACCAATTTTCAAGCTGAAGACTCTCATTTTGTCCGACAATAACATCAGAAAACTTGATGCTGACCTTGAGTGTAGCAGTTTGACCCGACTCGACCTTTCCAGCAACAATTTGACGAGATTTTTTGTCGAACAGTTTTTGGGGCGATCGAATAACAACCTCAACGTCGTCTTGAAGGAAAACAAACTCGAAAGTGTTGATTTTCGGAATGTAAACGCTTCGAGTGAAATGGCTCGACTGACACTCTCCATTGATGATGAAATCGTCTGCAACTGCCACACGGTCAGCTTTTACAACTTCCTGCACCGCAGACTGAACGTCAGCGAAACAATTTATGAAAGCGTGGCCATTCAACCGTCAAACGTTAAATGTATCAAAGCTGGAATCGACACTGCGGAAGCCGTGATGGACATTAAGAAAGAACTTGTCATGTGCCCATTGAACTTCCCACATCAAATACTTTGCCCAATTGGCTGTGTTTGCGCTCGGCGGACTTTCGACCAAATTTTGATCATTGCCTGCGAAAACATCCAGCAAATTCCACTGATGCCTCCGTACCGATGCTTGATGGACGTAACTTTGAACAAAATCCAACTCGTGGTCAAAGGGAACGGAATTACTCAGCTGCCTAGCAAACTCATCGACTCGAACTACAACGACGTCACGGAAATTTTCGCGTCCTACAACAACATCGAAGAAATCTCGACCGAAAATATTCCCGACCGTTTGGAGATTCTCGACTTGCAGTTCAACCGAATCAAGCACGTTTCCCCGCAAGTCATCGCCATGTTCACGACTTTCAGTTATCTCCAGCTTAGTAATAATCCGTGGAACTGCAGTGAGTCAACGACAATCCAGCTTGTCAGCTTCGTGAAATCCCATCGGCAAATCGCCCGGGATTTCAACGCTATTCAATGTTCCGATCAGCGATTCTTTTTGGAAATTGATTCCGACGCAAGCTGCCATAGCAAGGTTCTAATTGCAGTTTTTCCGATTTTGTTGTTTGTGTTTGTCGCTTCTGTACTTCTGCTTTATTACCGCAACCGAGAAGCTATTTGCGAATGGATTTTCTTGCATGATAAGTTCCGCATCCTCGAGCGCTTGGCGGATAAAGTCAAACTTTTTGATGCGATAATAATCGCGACAGATTATGACAAAGTCTTTGGCAAGTACGTCACAACAAAGCTGATGGACAAACCGAATCGATTCAAGATTGGATTAATTTTCAAAGACTGGTCCGACGAAGAAACAATCCCGGAAAATGTTTTGGTCAACTTAAGGAATTCTCGCCGTGCAATTCTTGTCGTGTCAGATCAATTTGAAGAGTCTGACTGGTCTCGCTGGAATCATTTCAACACTGGCACGCGCATAATTTTCATCGTAAAAGGAAAAGCTGTAACGTCTTCCTTTGGAATCACCAATCAAGTCGCCATCAAGTTCAGCGATCCGTGGTTCTGGGATAAGCTCAAGCATGCGATGGCCAACGTTGACGAACTTAACGTCGATTGCGACACTGAAATGCAGCTGATTAAATGTGAAGTTTAAACAGTCAATGTTAAAGTTCCTGAAATTAAACTTTAAGAAATTAGAAACTTAAGAATTTTAGTTTGTAAACATTTCCAAGTGCACGAAATAAAGTTAAAAAATGTAAAACGTTTTGTGTTTGAAAGCTGATTTAAAGCTGTTTCAAGTTTCTAGTTTTACAGAATTGAGAATTTCAAAGCCATCAACCTAAAACCAGCAATGTTGTATTCCTGGAAACCATATCTGACAAAACAAACATAACACACAAGAAACAAAGCACACAAAAATGTGTATTCATACATCACCGATTGCGTCGTCACATATTGTTCAAGTCACCCCAAAGCCATAGCGTACACAAATTTATTTAAAACATGAAGGTTTACAAGCAAAAAAGCTTTTTAAAATTAGCTTCGTTTGAAAAGCTGATTCTAAATCCGTTCACCAGACTTACCAGAGTGTTTGCATTTAAATCATGAAAGCTTTAGCAGCAATACCTCTCATTTTATTGACACTGAGAAATTGCCACTGCGAATATAAATTTTCTTTCATTTTAGACGCAAGGCTACAGTATTTCCGTCAAGAGGTTTCGGCATTTCAAACTGAGTCGATGATAAAGTTGGATCAATCGTTCTTCAATTTCTACAATTTTCTGTTCAATACGCTGAACAATTCAATCTTGAAGCCTTTTACGGAGATGGATGAAGCATTCAACAAATCATGCAGTGAATTTCCAATGTACACGTTGGAAGACTTGGCAGCGCGTCGTTTAGTCAACATTTGCGATGAATTGAAGCGATTTCTGCAGCGTAGAGACACTTTTGTTGACGATATCATGTCGCTGTTCTATCCCGACCCAGAAACACTCTCGCATCCAACGTTAATGGAACTGATGGCGGAAGATTATTTCGCATCGATGGATCGACATCTTGAATACGTCATTCCGGTTTACAACCAGAACGTGAACTGCACGGAGCCTTTTCTCAAGACATTTTTGTGGATATACAAGAAACCAATCGACAAAATGTTGCAAACCAACTCCTACATGGTCAGGATGTTCAAAAAAGCAACGCGCAGAGATTTTCGGTACATCAAAAAAGCGATTTCCATGCTTTTCGGTGTCACCAATCGCATGTCAAAGTGTTCCAACGAAACGGAAATCGACACATACGGTTGCATCCAAGGTTTCGTAGGCTACGACTGCAAGAAACGAAAATCCGGATGCGGTGTAGTTTACAAATCCATTTTCCAGCTGTCGAGCAAGATTCATCGCATCGAAAGTTTCCATGAACACCATTACCTGGAAGCCATCTGGTCACTTCATGACACGATCCAAAAAGCCGATTCAAGTTTACTGCTGTGGTCGGACCAGCTTGAAAGCTGTTTGATTGAACAAAACGAAGCGAACAAAGTTGAAAAGTTGTAAACCAAAGTTTAACATGTGTTTCAGAGACCAATTTAATTTCAGCGGGAATCACATTCAGTCGAGAACTTTTAAATGAATTTGTCGTATTTATTTTTGCTCGCTTTTGTGCTGTTGTTGCCGTGTGTTGAAAGCCAGCCAGCGTACATTGTCAACGCTACGGTACAAAAGTTTCGTATTGATTACCGAAGGTTCCGAAGTTTGTGGCTCAAACAAACCGACAATTCCTTCTTTGATGTTTACAACGCCTTGAACAACACTCTCGGCGAGATTGTCGGGCCTTTTGAAGCCGTTATGACGAATTGGACGCGAATGTGCATGCAATTCACAGAAGCAAATCTCAGCAATGACACACGGCTTTTGTTAGACACGCTTTGCGAGAAAGACTTGCTGCTTCTGGAGAATCTCACGTCGAAGCGAGAAAATTGGGTGACGATGATATTTTTCGGAGATATGACGTCGGATTTGCCTTCGGTTGTGATTCTGAAGAAACTTTTCGCACAAATGGAACTTCAGATGAGCGAAATGTGGCGCATTTACACGAGAAACAGTTCTTGCGTTGAAACCATGATCGAATCTTACTTGCCGTCATACGAACCTGTCATCGAAAACATTTTATTTCTCAACAATGAGACGACTGCAAACATTTCCGACACTTTCAAAGAAGCAAAGACGATAGGAAATATTTCCTTGTCGATTGTACATCGATTTAGATACCGAGTTGAAACTGAATGTGCTGTGGCAGTCGATTTAGAGCAATGCATACTGTTTTTTGTGAGTATCAAGCTGATTTTAAAGTGCATTCGAATGGAAATTGAATTTATTAAGATTATCGAGATGATTGCTGGTTATGACGTCTTCAAAATTAATGCAATTCGTGCTCGAGGGTTTGATGACTTCACTTATTTCTAAAAACGATAAGTGAAGTCATCAGCTTAGAACATTTTAAAACACAATCGAAGTTTATTGAACCACTTAAATGTTCTCTCAAATCAACTTCACAAATCTCCAGACCAACTTTTCCTAACATCTTTCGATTCCATTTTCAGTACAAAAAGTTCCAATTTTGCATTCATCGGACAAACTGTGGGGCAGTGTACAGAGAAGCGCGCAAATTGGAAGAAGAAATCGACACTGCAGTTAAAGTCTTCATGAGCTTCTTCAAAACGCAACAAAAAAGGGCTTTAAGGTTTAGTTCGAAACTTTGGGAGAACTTGTGGAAGTGGAAAATTGCGACTGCTGATTGCTTCATTCAATAGTAGCAGCAAACAGACGTCAAGTTCAGTGTGAAAGTAAATTTGGTTTGGGAATTAACACAACGAGACCTTTCAAGCATCTAGGTTAGTCGTTGCTGTGTTGAAAAGTTGTAATACACACAGTGCTGGTCAGGGTTAACAATGGTTTCGTTGAACGATTGGGAAAAATAAAATTGCTTTTCAGAATTTATATTCCTTGCTTGCGTTTCCTAGATTAAAGATTTAGTTTTAAGGACAACATTATTTTAATGGTAGCAGTTTTATGTTCTCCACGTTCTACAACTCGTTCATTCACCCTAGATACGCAATCTTTTTTACTCTTTTTGTCTTAAATTGGCTTAGTCGCGGGTCTCATTGATAACATATCGTAATTTACTCGTTTATTTGGTGGCGACTTCACGTTGACAATAAAACAGTGAATGGCATCAGTTTATCGCAGTCAAATTGGATTATGAAATGAAAAGTGTTACAACATCGCGGAGTCTTTTCGCACATTTCTCTACATCCGAACACATTGATAAACCCGTTTGCAATGAGAAAAGCCGGTGTTTTAGATTAACTCAGCTTCAATGCCTTATCAAGATGACATTAAACAAAAGATAAGCAAAGCTTAACTGTTTATAGCACTACGAACCTTGGCGAAATTGGAAAAATTTCCAGTTCTCGAGCGAGCTTAGGCAAAATATCAAAGGAACTCAATCACAATTCAGACTTTTATGAGCCGTAAACCTGAAAAAATGCAAAAACACGAGAAATGTGCTGCGAGAAAGATGATGAACACACATTCAATGATCGCACATGCATTCGCGTGTGTGCAGACTTCTTTGAAGCTTCGCTGATACTTTTTGTTTTAAAACATTCCACTGAGTGTGCTTCGCGAGCCCAAACATAAGAAAACGACGAATTCACTCTACGGAATAGTAAGTCGCCAACACACACACTCTGCGAGAATAAAAATATTTTTTATCTTTCAAAGTTGTCGCAGAGTGTTTGTTATTGAAAATGATAAGAACAGTTTGTACACTGTCTGTGAAACCTAACTGTGCGAAGAGGCAGTGAAAAGTGTCCACAAACCGTGCACAGTAAAGTGTGCCAGCCCAGTTCGGTGTGGCGAATATCAATAATGCTGTGAATCACTCGTTAAAAATACTTTGCAGTCATTTCTTCGCTTGGTGACTAATCAACGAGTGATCTCGGTCGAAAAATGAATCCAAAGAATACGCGTAAAGCCTCGTCAAAGGCGAAGAAATGTGAAGAGTCAAAGAAAAAAGTGAAAAATACGAAGAGTGATTTGCCAATAAACGAAACGAAAAGTAAATTCTACGTCAACAAAGATGGAAGTGTTAATGAACTGCCGCCGACAGTGATAGCTTCAAAGTTACCACAAATGGACGAGCCAAAAAAGCTTGAGCGATCAAACAGTTTCTATTTGACTCGAAAATTATCGAAAATATACACGAAGCTAAGCGGCAGTAAAGAGAACTTAGATAAGTCGGGCGATAAAGAAAACCCTCAAAAGTCGGAAGTGACGCCATTCCGCTTCCAAAGAAGCCTGACATTGAATTCCATTCAGCTGAAGAAAAGTTATCGAAAGCCATTCCATGAAACGCGCCTCGAGAACCTGAGCGAAGAAAAGATTGACAATGACAAAGCGAAATCGCCACCGATGTCACCGCCAGTCACGATCCGCCGGTCACAGTCCCCTGCGATTTTTCGGCAGTCTATGCCACCAGTGTTTCACGATGAAGTCGACCAAAGTCTTCTCACACCTCCGCCCAAATTCGAGAGATCCAACAGTATTATTTCGCTGTTCAAGCGAAAAGTTAGTTTCCAAGACAGCCCCAAACCCGGTCCCATGACTTCAAACTGGGCGGCTTCGCTTCAGAGCCTTCAGCAGATTGACAACATGGTCAGTTACGAAGACCTGTCCTTCGTCGATTACGACAAGTTCAATCAGTATGAGAATCACATCGAGAAGTTGTTGATTCGTAATCAAAACAAAAACAGCAAAACTTGCAGTCCCATTGAGACTGTGAACACCTCCGTCGTCCGTCGACGTCCCAAGACACAAAAAACTCGCCTTATGGGCGACTTCAACAGCAATCTGGATCGTGAAAAGAATCTTTATCGGCAAAGTATAGACAGCAATAAATTGCGATTTCTGAGCTCCATTAGTTCCGACACACATCGCTGGTCTCAGGTGTACAACAATAATCCCATCGATTGGCTGTCCTTAGAAAACACGCCGCAAGCGTTGAATCCAATTTTGTAAGGAACTTTCAAGGGCGCTTACAAACCAGCGCTTTAAAAGGGAGAAAACCTTCTAGGGCAAGTTGTGCGTTGATTTTTCTAATGGAAATCTTGTTCGGGGAATTTTAAGTCTTTAATTAGACGCTTGAGAAGACAAAACATTCTAGAACAATTTTGTATTGTTTCTTCATCAATATTTTTCTTTAGTGATAACATTTTCAAGCCATAGTTTTTATCCAGTTATCATAGTCTGACGTCCAAAAGCCTTCAGTGTATTCACTTTAACTTCTAACTGTGTTTCCAACTTTTGTTAGAAGGTTTCAAGCAAGTTTTTTTTTCATAAATTCAGGAAAACTATTAACAACTTCAACAAACTTCTGAAGCTATAAAAAGCTCCAAACATAGCAGTTCCTTTACAAACTTGTGTGCAGAATCCTTCAAGCACTTAAACTTAAAACATTTTTCAACATATGAATAGCAACTTGCCCCTGAACATTTTCTACCGTAAAGACATTCAATCATTAAGAAATTTTCCGCACAGCATTCACAAACCTACCACGACTGCATCTCGTCCGGAACAGCGTGACAATTTCAATCAAAATTCCATCACACTCAGTCTGACGCAGATACGGGCGAAATCATGTGAAATTTTATCGATCCCGAGTAGTTGCGGCGGAACATTTGGCGAAATTCCCATGATGGTGAGTGAGTTTTTATCGCAGAAACATAAGCGGCGCTTTGTGTCTCTTAACAAACTGTCATTGTCTCGTTTTATTCAATTCAATTACTTTATGGGTGTGTGCACAATGTTTTCTCTTTGTGCGATTTCTCGCCTCAGAAAAATATTTTGTGTTATCGTAAAGCTCTAAAATTATGATAAAAATTTCGTTATCTGAACTTCAGCATGGTTGAAACTTAAAGTCTCACTAAGACTAGTCGCATATTGTGTGTGTGTGTGTCTGACTCTTGGGATGTCACTCAAGAAGCCCTTAAATATTATGATGATTTTATGCTAAGATTTCGCCATCGAGGGTTGTTGACGACGAGGCAAAGAAGGTGATTTTTTTCTGGTTTTTTGTGTTGACCCGAAAGCCCTCGAACTTAGTACTTCTCGTTCTCACCCTTGGCGTAGTGAAGGAACGCAAGCACTGAGTCAGCAAGGTAGAGGGCGGCAGTCAGCAGCGTCAGGTATCCCATGATAAGGCCGACCTGAAATGTGGGAGAAATTGTTAGTCAAGGCGACCGCTGAGTCGTGTCTCAGCATTGACTCACCATTCGTTCTGATGCAGCGGCTGTGAAATCGTGCGGTGGCTGGTATCCGTGCCAGTAGTGCAGAGCTGTTCCTGCAACACCCAACCACAACAACGTTCCCACAACGTTCATGATGGTGTCGGAAAGCTCGCGCTTATGTTTGGTGGTGCCGAACAGATAAGTGAAGAGTTGGACGCAAGTGTAGATCAAGAAACCGACGTAAACACCGGACGCAATGATTTCCGCGTCTGGCGATTTCTCTTCGTTCAAGTTCCATGTTCCACCGATACCCAGGAAGTCACCGCCATACCCGAATCTGTAGAGAATCAAGACGATGATGTTCAGCACCTGAAATAGAGGGCGAAATTAGTCACCATAAGTGTTGTTTGTCAAGTGACGCACACATTCTCAGAAATTCTTTATCAGCTCAACCACACCTAGTTGGGCTGATGTCGAAAATTTACGCGAAGTTGCGATACTTTCCAGCATTTCGAACAAAACGAAAGTGCACAGATCATAAAATGAACAGCCAAAAGCACTTACCAGTTTTAAAACTTTGACGAAGATTGTTCCAATTGTTTCGACTGAAGGCATGACTGTCGCTTTGTCTTCCTTGCTTTTTAACTTTTCACAATAAAACTCTTTCGAATTCAATAGAGAAAACACTTAAGGCAGATGGGATCTTCTTGTTGTTGTTTTCTTCGAGATATTATCCTTGAATAGAATTCCTTGCAGCACAAACTAAGCTGTGCTATGTTTTCAGTCAACTTTTGAATCTACAATGAATTGTGTCGCACTTTTGTCATTTGTAATCGCTGTTCGCTTCCAAATAAGTTTAACGAGGAAGAAACTGAGATAAGATAACAATACACCTGCAAGTGGATGGATGCGAGGTGGAAAAGCACTTCACTTGGAGCAGTCCCTGTACAATCGCTGCAATACATAACGCCCGATAAGCTTATATAGCGAGATAAGATAACGCCAACACGACTGCGAGTTGAAAAACTTTTCTACTGGCCGTCCCTGTTGTGCGAAGCTCGATGCTGGCTGCTTATCATTCCAAGTCAAAATAAATCGTGACACAATTTGTGCTTCACAGAAAACATGAAGAAATTCTCGTGTAAGCAGAATTTAGTCATGACTTCGTGACGTAACATCAGAGCTGGCACGTACCAGAAAAATGAACCTTGTAGTTCCACCTGATCGTAGTTTTTCTTTTGAATTAATTCAGTGTCCGTAGTAAATTCCATTTATCTGTCATAACAGAGATTTGTTTGTTCTTCTTGTGTGCAGCTGAGAATCCTTCGTAGAAAAAAATAATTCTTAATTTCGCCTTGTGCCATTCTCCAGCTCGTAATCCCAGGATTATCGTGCATGGTCGCGTGAAAAACAGCTTCAAAATTACTGTTCTCTAATGGTCTTGTCACTTGTATGTAGCGATGCTACTAAGTTTATTATGTTGTGTACTTTTTAAGTCGCATATAGTCGAAAAAGTAGTTTAACAATGATGTCAATGCTTCAAGTGAGCTTTTCTGTAAAAAGCTTTAGCAAGTAAAAGCTTCAAAAGCTTACAAAATTAGGGAAAAAAACTCGTGTCGAGTTTATCAAAGTTCTTATCACTCGAAAAACAATTGAAAAACTGGTTATTTACGACCTTAAACTTGTGCAATTTATTTCGATAAAAATTCATTTAAAAGTTCGTTCACAAACATTGCAAGTCTTAGCCGTATGCCGACACACTTCATCTGTGCAAGCCCACATCTGTTTCTGCTTCATGCATTCTCGGAACAGAAATAATTAATGGAGATTGTTGTATAACGAAGCTTTATAGTCGAAGCATTAAAAACAGTTTCGATTGCATGCTTTTCCATTGTTGTTTTCGCCGCTCATCTGGAAATGAAAAATAATTTACTAATTAAACGACATTTATCATTTAAACGATCCTGTCAGAAATCTATTATCGCACCATAAATTTTCCTTTTTTGGCTTTGGTGTCTGAAAAGCTTCACTTAAGGGAATTGTAACACACTCTGAAACCCATCTCACATGCGTTACAAATGGGAAATCATCAAAAAAGTTCAGCTTTATCGTAAACTTCGGAGCAGTTGTGCGGAACCAGTGAGAAGATTCAAAGTGAAAGCTTTTCATTTTTCAAAGTGATGCGGAAAATTTAAACGAATTGCACTCAAAAGCTGACAGGAAAAGGTTTAAAAATAGAAGTATGTAACGTTACCACGTTTTAAAACGTGAAACAATTGTGGAAACATTCAGAAGAGAAACACAAAAAAATAAGTTCTGTAACGAGGTCAACTTTTCTCCATTTTCTGTTTCCTAACGCTTTTTGAAATTTCCGCCAGAATCTTATCTCGATTATGTCTTAATCCACAGTACAGCACCCTAAAGCAAATACGAAAGAAAAATTGGCGATAAAACAATACTCAAAGAAAACTCAAACTTCCCCTTTGTAACTTCAAATAATTCTCTTATCAATAATCGTGGAGCGACAGTAAAGTTTAACGTCGGTAAGCAATGCAAACTTTCGAAAGAATTGTTTGACTACGTGCTTTGGAACCATCCGTTTCCAAATTAAATACATTGGCAATCTCTTCAAATCCGCTGTCGACACTTCGTTATATCATATCTAAGCACTAAAAACATTTTTTCAATGAATGGAAACTTTTTGTACAACAAATGGCGCATGAATTGTACACGAGAAAGTTAAATTTGAAAAGTTTTCCGAACAGCGGTTTTGAAACATATTGATTTTCAAGCTTTGAACTACATTTCGAGTCATATGGTTGTTTGTTTACACTCAGAGTTTCGTTCAACGTGACTACGGGTGAGAAGAAACCGTCATCAGTCATCGAACTGAACGAAAACCTTCGTCAAAAAAGCTCCGCACCGAAAGGACGAAGCGTCAAGCTTTCCATTCATTCATTCAGTCATCGTTTAGGTTTTCCCGAAACCAGTCGCTTAGTTGTTCCGTTCGTGTTGTTGTTGTAGGTCTTAAAAGTCAAATTAAAAGACAAAACATCAAACAGCAGTTTGTAGAAAAAAATAATAAAAGAAAATTAAAAATTTAGTGTAAATACACCAGTTGTGATTGTAATTTTTCGAGCGAAACGTAAAGTGAAGTAATCTACAGATTCAAAAGATTCAGATTTGGAAAGAAAGTCATCTGCGTGAAATATTTGATGATTTAATAAAACAAAAGAGTTTTGCTGTGTTCGCGTATTCAAGTCAATGAGAAATCACATCAGACGGAAAGCGAAAGGAAAAACACAAGAATATGCTGCTCTGAACATAAATATCGCAATTTCTTTTAATGTTGAAATTATGCTAAAAAGAATTAAATTTTCCCCGTGCTGAAATGATACTTTTCCCCGACAGCAGCGGAAAAATTGTTCTAGCCCCATTGCATGCAAATATGCGAAAATTGCTCAAGGGTTTTCAAAGCGCCTCCGCATCTATTCACCCGCAAAGGGAATAGTTATTCCTAAGCAGCCGTAAACTTACCTAAATTTAACAACCTTGGGATTGTTTGGCAGTTTCGTAACTAGTTCTGCATAATTCAAGTAGAACCTCGCAACAAAGTTTCCCAATTATTCTCAAGTTTTAAGTTGAGCGAGTCGAAGATTTTCAAGAAGTCGCAAAACAGTTCGAAACATGACCTAAAACTTTGACTGCTTGTCGTCACTAGTGAATGAAAACAGCAGGAACTGCATTGAACTGAATTTGAATTAAAAAAGTTTATGCCGACTATTTAATTTAATTTCTGACATTTAAATAAATGTTTTCATCTGGAAACCCCGGTTTTTTTATTTATTCTATTTGAAACGCTATTCGTCTTAATAGTGGAGGGAATAAAAGCCAAATTCTAGTTCCGAGCTCTTTAAAATATCGATTTCAACTTAGTTTCATATCGGATGATTGATGTTGATGGGTGAAATTGCAGTTTTTGCCAGCTAACGAGGGAGTTTCTCAAGTTATCAATCCCTAAATATGAACAAAGTGAAGCTTCGTGATAGCTCAACAAAAAGGCAATTAAAACTTCCACCGTTTAAAAAAATATCGTGCACCTAATTGTGGAAATTTCTCGACAAAAGAAATTCTGCTGAAAACGTGAAAAATGTATTCCAGTAAATTGTATGTTATCGTGTTGTGCTTTCAGTGTTTGAACAATTGTGATGTTATGGCAGATTTGCATAGCCAACGTCATAATTAATGCCCAAGAGACGGATACACTCAACAAGAAACTATTTAGACGACTCGCACCAACTCAAGACAAAAAGAAAACAGAAACAAAATGTTCGGATTAAATACATGAATAAAGCTTCCTTCAGCTCCAACAACCCGTAATTTTATTTGAGGTTTAGTTTCACTTTCCTGCTGTAAGTATTTCGCTTTATTTTAATCACCCTATGCGATGAACAGAAATAAAATGTTGTTCTTGAGACGATGCTTGTGATTATTGCGTCACAGTCATACAGAATATGAGAAAATATACTTCAAAGGCTTTAAAGAAGCTTTTCGAAAGATTTCAATCTTGATTTACCAAGAAAAACTTGCTCAAAAATTTTTGATAAAACTAAAAAGTTTTTTGAACAACTTCGGAAAAGCTTTCTGATAAAATTGCAAAGAAGATCGTTCAAAATTAATGTTTTTATCAGCTCAACCCAAAATTCATAACTGTTTTACTCCTACAAAAGCAAAAATGACAACAAAAATTGAGAAATAATTTTATGACTAATTCACTTTTGGCGTGTCGGGCCCTTCCTCCATTTGTTTCCATCTGTTTTCCTGTTTTCTTCATCCATTTATCAGTTCTCAAGATGGAAAACGAGATAAAAAGTCGAAACAAACAGAGAACAAAAAGTTGGCAACGACACTCGTTTTATTAGCCCTCTAGAGCAATAAATGCCGGGAAATTCTTCATCAGCGATGAAAATCGAAGGTGCGAGAATAAAAAAGCAATCAATGAAAAAAGTTTGGCTCCTGGCCACGTCCATCGAATCCCCTCTCAATTTTTCATGCCGCACTAACTCAAAAGAATGGAACGGTATTGAATTACATTCCTGAACGAATGTGGTTGATGTCATTTCACACCCAATGAGTTTCGTCAATCAAAACAAGAATGAAATCAAAATAATTGATTTTCCGACTCAAAATTAAGCGAGCAGTGAAATGATACAAAATAGGATTGTATCCGTAAGACTGTCTCTGTTTCATGGGAAGCCAAAAAAAATATTGAGCTGCTAGGGAAGAAAAGACAACAAAGGAAAGGGGCAACTTCTGCATGAATTATAGTAATAACAAGATAATCAGCTTGTGCTTATTACACAATAAAGAATTTTTCATGTTTGCTTTACCGGCGGCACGAAAAAACTCCAGGAAAAACTTCGTTGTTCCGCAAATTATCCTTCAAAGTCGTTCGTAATTGACGTCAATGGGAAGCCAATCAAAAGGCGTGTCCGACTGTTTGCTTCAATTAATTTTCACGTCAGACTGCATTAAAGAACCACTAAAAGCATGTCAGGATTTAGGTGAATTGCCAAAAAGTCTAGTTTTAACATAAAAAATTTGCTAACATGATTTTCACGGTAAATTCAAATCTTCGGTTCAACTCCTAGTAAAAGTAAAACTGACGGATGTACCACCCTTCGGATAGTCCCTTTTATACAACCCACTGTCATTTTCACGAGTTTTCGTTATCTGAAACAAATCGGGACGTACACAACACCGATTAAGGCCGAAAGCGTTCTCAATCACATTCTGTCTTGTAATTCAATGATTTTATTGATGAACGCCGGGAAATTGAAAGGAGATTAATCTTGATATCTTTTATTGGAAAAATTAGCCGTTAATTGCCGCGATCGCCAGTGACAAGAGTGAACGAGAAATTGATTGCAAATTGAGTTGGCGCGTCAAAACTGAAAAGCGTCTATGAAGAGTAGCACAATTTCAACAAATCATTAATCAAGATTATGCACACCTTAGGATAGTTTGATTAATGTCGTGGAAAAGTGAAATTCCTTCGAAATCTAGCTTTCAAAATTCTTGCGTCATCATTAGAATGGCAAAAACGTGAACTTTTTCGCGAACTTTTTCTTTCCTTCTTCGCTGTTATATTCTAATGCCACATCAAATCCTTTTCAACGCTTTGAAAAGGTTTTTTCCTGACTCAAATTGACTGAAAAGACAAAAGGCGAAATTCAAAAGTGAATTTGGTTGTTTAAGTTGTCACAACTAAATACCGAGATACATTTTAATGAAAAAAGTTCAGCTAAAATAAATATTTGATGTCAGGGCGGAAAAAGTTTTGTTTATGTGTCATGGATTCATTCTTGTGTCCATTAGCCCGTCAATTTACATTTTTCACGAATTTTTCGCGTGTTTGTTTGAAACTTTGCTTTGCATATTTGAGCCTTTTTCCAATAAAATCAGCTTTCAAAGAGTTCCGTTTGTAACGAGTTTTCAAGCACATGGAACTTCCACTTTTATTTACCCTCTCGTGGATCCTTAAAAAACTGTCGACAAAGTTTCGTCCCATTTCAGGATCAGAAACGCTTGAAGAGCTTTCGTAAGCTTTAAACAAGATTTACACCGTACATAAATTTTTAACGTCTTGCAAGCAAGTGAAAATCAAATTAAATTGTCGAAACAAGATTACCGTTCACAAGCTGACTATTAATTCTGTTTGCCTCGGAAAAAAGTTTTAAGTGGGTAAACCCCTCGATGGTACAGTAAACAAAAATCCGGCAATTGCTGTAGACAATGTTCCACAATATATCTGCTAGTCACACAGGACGAAGCATTGTTTTGACACTGGAACTGTGTTTAAGCTGGTCATTAGTGTTTATCAAGATTGATTTTAATGGCTTCTCCAAGCCTTAATGAAGATAGCTTGTGCTTTGTTATCGATTGCTTCAAGCACACTCAAACATCACATTCGTTCTGGTGGTAAATTTGTAACTTGAGAGTTAGTTATGATGATTTGTTTGCTAATTTGAGATAAATGGAATTTATGGTTGTGCTTGTAATTACAATAGGTGAAAGTTGGGTAAATGTTTTAATGGATGAAATCGAAGCTTCTCGAATGGAAAAGTAATTGACAGACCTACAGTTCTGGTTGTAGAAAATTTTGTGTTTAAAGTGCAGTTGATTGCAGCTGAAATGCCAGCAAATTAATTTTTAGAAAAATATTTGAATCATAAAAGCAATTATCAGTTGTTCAATATTTTTGGAACTTCAGGCTTGTCAAACTACTTTGAAGTTGTTTTCTGTCATTAACAATTTGAATTTCATTGCATTCACAATTGCTTCTCATGACTCTAGGCGATAGGTTCGATTTGAGTTTCAAGAAGACAATTTCCTGCAATTACTAGCTTGTTGTTTCCACAACCTTTTCAATTGTCTAATACTGCATTGTATTTTGCAGTATTTTGTAAAATTCTAATGCAGCTTTTGCAATTTCGAACACGACAAAACTCGTAGTCACAAATCGTTCAAGCAACTTCTAACTGAAAGGAAAACGATTTTCAACACCAAAATCTGTTATTCTGTCTGACGTCACTATCGAATATGATTTCCGACCAGATGCAATCATCCTGATTGAAAAATAAATATTTCAGCGAAAATTTTCCATAGAAGTGTCTGCGAATAAAATTTTCATCGCGGCAAAATAGTTTTCCGCTTTCTGAACAAGCTTTTCTTGAACAGCTCACTGACAAGCGCGCCACGTCTACTTTTCAATTATTTCCTTCCCCCAGCCAGTTCACTTTGAACGACTTTAGAGAATCAAGCGAGAAGAGATTCCGGCAGCTCAAGCAATTTTCAGTCTCTTTTAAGGAATCATAAAGTCTAATTACGGAAATTTTTGGTAAATTGTCCCGTTTTTTTAATTAAAAGACAGTTTGACAGTGATAAATGTGGAACCATAAA
>JPYR01000720.1:13676-26842 GCA_000775305.1 Belgica antarctica | reverse complement strand
GCTGTTCGATGGGGTAAAAGATTCGATAAATCTCATCATCTGCAACCTTAATCTCGGCCGGTTCTTCAGACTCTCCGCGCATATCAACATCACCCAGTCACTACAAGTGCAGAAGAAATATTATCAAATGTCGTTCAGCAGCTACGACAAAGCGCTGGCGATATTGGAGAACCGCAAATCCAACACGGACCTGTGGGACATGGTTACGTGGGAACTTTCGACTTCCACGTTCAATCTCGCTAAGCAGATGCAAGACAGCGCACCGGCTGACGTGAACATCGAAGAATCCGAGCGGGAAGCAATTGAGATGTTACAGAAAGCTCTGAAATTGTGCGACATGGATAAAGAAAACCCTCGGCAAGTGCTCTACTGCTTCAGAGCTGCTTTGATCCATCATCGCTTGGCCGGCTACTATCACCAGCAGTTGAGAACCATCGTCGAAGACTCCAAAAAGCGTACGACTCTGCAAATCTGCCGATTGAACTATGAAAAATCTGCGAACTTGCTCGAGATTCTTAAAGAGTTCATCGACTTCTTCCAAGTTCAGATAGAACGGATCGCTTTGCAGGAGTTTCTCGCGGAAGAATCCACAAACGCAACCCAAAAAATCAAGAATTACCAACTTGCGTTGTTCCACTTCATGGAGTCATCGAAAATGATGAAGTTGCTTTTACATGCCGACGCTGTCTACGACTCTGATGGCATGAAGAAACATTTGGATCTGTTCGAGAAGCGACTGCAGCACGTCCTGAAATCTCTGTATAAACTCACCATGTCCGGCAAGAAGGTCGACGTGAAGGCAGAAACGTACAAAAAGATGGTCGCATGCACCCTCCGCAGCAGCAAGCAACTCGAACCACGCGTCCTTGTCGAACATTTAATTGAAGTTTTAGAAAATTTGCGAAATTGTGAATCGACTTGATCGAGGTGCGAGCAATAAAAGTCGGATTTTTTTAGAAAAATTAACATCTTTCGAGTAATTATATTTAAAAGTCATTGAACATTGCTTGATAACATGTGAAATCGTTTCTGACGTTATTCAGAATCATTTTCGGTCCAACTTTGGACGGCACGAAGATTATTTTCCCTCTCGACAGGTTTAAAGAGTCCAGTCCGCGCGCTGAGATCTTGGCTTCTCCGGAAATCACCAAAATTATTGATCCGAACTTGCTGTTCTCGATCTCGTAGCTGCTGACGGTTGCCGGAACCTGAACCTTAGCGACTGCAAAGTCCTCGACCGGTGGCTTGAACAACCAAGTGAACTGGTGGTGCTCATCAATGATGGTCGGCTTGAACAGAACATCTTCGACCGACGTTCCTTTGTATGTCAATATGCTTAAGAGATTCTCGACGTCCTTGAACTTTGGCGTTAGACCAGCACGAACGACGTTGTCAGAGCAGCTCATGCACTCAATGCAATCACCAGCGAGATACGCATGCGGAACCTTAGCCGCCAGAAAAATTGAGTCACCAGCCTTCAACTCGAGAAGGTTCAAAAAGAACAGCGACAATGACCCGACATCGTAAGGGAAATCGACTTGGATCTGCTTGAACACCTTCGCAAGCTTGCTTTCGTCACTTTTGAACTTTTTGTGCAGTCCATCGATGCACTTCCGGATGCTTGCGTCGTCAGCGGTCAGTAGTTTGCTGTAACACGTCTTCAGCCCATCTGCACCAGACTTGACAAGTTCGACATTTTCGGCGCCCAACAGCTGAACGAGCTCGTCGTAAGACTTCAACAGCTGATAAATCTCCGAGTGCGGTCGAAAGTCGCAGAGCGCTAGAAACGGTGTCAATGCAATCGCAATCTGTAAGCGACACAACGAAGAGAATGTTATCTTGACTGTGAACGGCTCCAGTCACGACTTACCTCGGGTTTATGATTCGGATCTTTGTAGATGTCTGGGTGGAGGGCATGCAGCTTCTCCGCCTCTGCTTTGCTTGGATGAACCTGAATGCTCAGCGCTTTCCTGATGCTCAGCACTTTGAGCAGGAACGGAAGTTTGGCCTGCCCGCCAACATTCCCGTTTCTGTCTTTTTGGATGAAATCACCGAGCAGTTCGCCAGTCGCTTTCACTTTAGACTGCCCCGATACATGGTCACCCATCCACAGTTCAGAGTAAGGCTTTGACTCATCTCTAACGAAGCCCTCGTCACCAAGTTGAGCGAGTTTCACAACCTCTGATTCACTTCCCAATTTCCCCCAATCGTAATTCTTGATATCACCGATGATTTCCATTATCAGACTTGATTTTCACAACTCGCCCGGTGACTAAACTCGATTGAATAACGCGGTGTAGTGGCTGTTTAACTTATGAAAGAGAATTTTTACTCGTTCAATGTTTACGTCGGCTTCTACATGACCTTGTTTCAGGTCGCTCAAGTGAGTGGTGGATTTAGGGGATGGAATGGTTTTGTAGTTTTTGTTGATGAAATGTACTAGATTTCAAGAGAATTGGAGAAAAATATACTAGATCAGTTGGTTCAAGTACTAAAAATCTAGTACATAACTTGGTTCACTTCAAAGAAGATAAGATTCAAGTAAACTAAAGTTAAATTAACTTAAAATTTCTAGTACTAAACAAGTTCATAAACTTCTTATCAGTAAGCCCCTTAAACGACCCTGACTGCAACATGAAGTTAGCGATGCGTAGTAACTCGACGATTTGATTATGGTTCAACGTATTTCCAGCACGCGGTTGCGAATATCAATTCTCCACCACGCTGTGAATCTGCATTACTGTCCATATCGGATCCACCACTAATTCAGTAACTAGTTAATCCAATCTGCAACCCCGTGAAGCTACAAAGTGCACTAAAGCGTCAACCGGAAATCCACAAAACTCAATTTCCATCCAGCCACGAAAATCTTCTCGAACTTTAGCTATAAAACGGCAAAGTTTTCCAATGTAATTTATCAGTTTATCTCATCGCTTCGACAGCCAGCAGTCGTTACAGATCCAGTCCAGTCATCCCACACGTAAGAATCTTCCAGAAGCAAGTGCGAAACTACAACTCATGATTGAGCTTAAAAAGTAAAATCGGTTTGCCGTGTGTGGGGCACACTTTCAGTTGGTTCTAGTTTATTACTTAACGGCAGTTGTTGAACCTGATAGTGAAAAGAAGTAACAAACGCTGACGCTTGCAGATGCACTTATCGGTGGGGCAGGCACGCAACACTTCTTGTCAAGCCATTAATCATAAACGTGAGCGTAAAGAAACGCGTTTGCTGAAAAATGTAAATTAGCGCACTCCGAGTTGTCACAAAGCAAGTATTAATTCGCGAGACCGCGGAAATATGCAGGTGACGAACGGTTCGGCGGGTCTTGACAGCAGATAAAGTCAACGCGACAATATTGACTAGAAATCGACAAGTAGCGGTGAAATACCGTTACGCCTGTAAGATTTATCAAAGATTAATTTATGCGAATGGCAGGCGTGAAGCTTGATCCGACAGACAGCGCGTCGCGCCGCGACTCTTGCAGCGCAAAAAAGCCTGTTCGAGTTAATTTCAGACACCGGAAAAATCCACAAAAACTTGAAGCTTTAAATAGCCGCCGGGCTTTATTTTTGAAACTTTCGTAACGGAATGCTTTGAGTGGCATTTTAGCGCCAAGTTCATCAAGATGCCGCTAGACGAGAGAAATGATTCATGAACTCTCGCTTTCAACATTCAAAAATGAGGTTTGTGTGTCAACGAAAGCAAAATTCGTGAGTGCCAGTGGACCAGACAGGCCTTTAACCCAAACCTTGAATTCGTCTATTGTCTCTTTCTCGGTTTTTTCGGAGAAATTTAAAAATTGTGAAAGTCTTGGCCATCAGCGGCGGCCAACGACAGTGACTTTGGGATTTTACAGTTTTCGGTTGCACAATCACACGTTTCATGGCGCACGCTTCGAAGTTCAAGCAACCGGATTTTCACATTCGGACTTCTTTGTCTTCGGCTAGGAATCTTTGTCAACATTCATTCTCAAGCCATCACTTAACACAAAGAATTAAATACCGAGAGGGAAATGAACGAAGAACAAAAAGCTAAGCGCTAGACAAATATAGGAAGTCGAATCAAATCAATTTTTATGTGTTCAGAAACTTTTTTCGGCGACTCGAACTGTCGTCGTCTTGTATACAGATTGGCTGATTAGAATACCCTGGCGTTGACACGTGCACAAGAGATCGCGAATAACTCGATGTTGAGAATTTCGTTTCGCCAAATACACTTTTTTCTCTTCCCCACTTCAAGTCGCAGCTAAGAAATATCTCGCTGTCTAGAGGCAGCAGCACTCACGCGATAGAAACATATATCTTTTCGAGTGCCGCGCGATATTTCTTTAGTTCGCGTTAATCGATTTGTGGCAAAAGATGTTCACGATTCATTTAAATTTAATGAAGACTAACGAACAAACTGTGAAGCCAACACTAATTCGACAGTGAATTGAACTAATCTTAACTGAGTTCGTGTAATTGAAAGCTTTTACAAAATAATTCAAAAGATCTGAAGAGTAAACAGCAGCAGTGACAACTTTTTGAAAACATTTTGCAGAAGCAGCTCGAAAGAGAAATTATAATCCGCCGAAAAACAATGCCTTCAATGAAAGTCATGTTGTTGCTGTCAGCAATCGTGCTGTCGGTTTACTTCGCAGACAACTGTGCTGGAAATCCATACCCCAGCATAGGTAAATCAGGAAAATCAAAACGGCTTGGTAATTTGTGTTTTGCTTCTTTTGTTTATCGTTTCACATTGTTTAACGTTTCAAAACTTCTAAACTTCTGATGCGAAGCTTTTAGGAAAGCTATGAAATTAATTAAAGCTGCTGTTTGCGGTGGAAATTTTGAGTGAAATGTGGTCTTATCAAGCGACTTATTAGTTTGAAAAGTTTTATTACGTCTGACGAGAATGCTTCGTGCATTGACAGAGTGTGTTTTGTACCAGAGTTTTAAGTGCTTCTTGAGCTTGTGACCTAGCGCTATTGAAAGAATTTAGTTCAAATATGAATACAGTGTTAGGGTGTCAATAGAACTTTCAGTGTTCTTAGAGTTAGTGAAAGTGTTATTGTACTAGATTGTAAAAACATTGCTGATTGCTTAGTAAACTAGATTGCAGCTTCGATTACACAATTTACTTGTACGTACTAGCATCACGCTTTACTTGTGTTCGTACAAAAATATCTTAAAATTTGTACTAGAATATTGTACAATTGATCACAAAATGCAGTGAATGACAAGAAACCACCACTTTCTTGTTCACAAAAATTCTTATCTCCGTTCATTTGTTTCTCAACTCATAAACTCCATCCCTTCAAAACATCATTCAAGCTCATTCATTTACTTTATCGTTTGCAATGTGCTGATGCAATGTTTTTAGTTTTGTCAGAAATACCACAAATTAACGGCAACGATATATCTTCAGATCTTTTCGGAGGCTACGACATCCTTGGAGTGTGTTTACGAAACTGTGCCCAATGCAAGAAAATGTTTGGAAACTTCTTTGAAGGTCAACTCTGTGCCGACAGCTGTGTCAAGTTCAAAGGAAAAGTTATTCCGGACTGTGAAGATTTGGGTGAGTGGAGGTTTAATGGCTTTATTAGCTGAATTTAATGTGTTTCATTTATCTCCCCCACTCCAGCATCAATTGCACCATTTTTATCATCGAAAATGGAATAAACCACGACATACCACAAGAGGGATTAATTAATTACGGCCATTTGCGCTAGCATAAATTATGGTGAAACAAAAATACTCGATACAGGTATCCATGAATGTAAAAGACGCTTTTTACTCCGCAACACATACTGACATTTAATTGAAGCAACTTTTAATTAAGCCACTACCAATTGGTTAGCTTTAAGTCTATTTAAGTTTGTTTTTTTCTACAACTGCCAAATGTGTTTCAAAGCAATTTTGCGTTTCAAAATTTTCATCATTTTTCATTCAAATGCGGTTGGCAAGGAAAAACCATTTCAATTAGAGTTAGATGATACAAGTTACTGAACAGTTCCTAGAAGGCTTTTTGTTGCGATTGAGTCATTCCATTTGAAAATTTTGTTAATTAGCATAAAGTTAAATTCTATTTTTGTGCAGAAATCATTGAAATGCATTTCTGAATAAATCAATGTTAAAAAAAACTTTTCGACTTGGGTTTCAATGGTAAAAAGTAGCGTTTGTTTTCGTTCCCTTCATTCACGGAAAGCACTCAAACTTACTCTAGAAATCCAGTTTTCCGTCGCATTTCAGCAGAAATGTTTGTAAACGACGACTGACATTTAGAAGCAGCATAAATCAAAGAGTAATTCCTTAATCGAGAGCTCAGCACTTCGTGAAAGTTGTTCAGTGTCGCCAGTGTGTCTACGATGGAAGAGAAAAATGTACACGCTAACACTTTGAAAAGCCGTTTAACGAAATAATAATTATTTATGCGGAGCAGCGTTGTTTTACAAGTGGTTCACATCTGCAAGCATGACTATCACATGTCCGAAACACGCTTTTTGCTGCTTGCGATCCACGTGGCGCATGCGAAACGATTACTAATGAGAGTTTCATAGCTGGCAGATAATAATTAAGAGCTTTAAGTGGTGCAGAAGTTCCGTTGAAGAGAAAATAAGCTTTTCAGAAGCAGAAGGTATTGATTGGAAATGACAGAATCTATGAAGTTTATTTGCAGTTTAATCTGCTTTGAGTTTGGTTTGTAAGTGACATCACGTTAGAAAGTTAAGCTTTCGTGTAGCTTAAAAAGCTTTGAAAGCACTCTGATGCTTTTAAAAGCTTAATAAAAGCTTTTAGAGCTGCTTTGAAATGCTCGCTTTGAAGGATTTTTGACTTTGTCAGAAGCTTACAAAACAATTTAAAGCTTTTTACAAAGCTTTTTAAACTCTGTAAAGCCTTGAAAAGCTTTTTTGTATTATTTCTTCTGTTAAAACCATAAAATAATAAACATTACATACTGACAACTCCACAAGTCATCAGACGAAATTCGGAAAGGCAATTAATTTGTCTTCTTGAACGTGTGCCATCCGCTGCACTGTTTCAGTTTCTTTGGTCTAATGTAACAGCGGAAGTCTTTGATGCGGAACTACTGATTGCCACGTAAATATTAATGACACTGCATCAGTCGCATCGCACTGCAGATTACGACTGCAGATTGTTGGGGTTTCTCAGAAATCAAAATAAACTTGCAAGGAAGAGTTCAAGAAGATGCTGCTGTGCTTTTAAAGTCATGGCCTAGACAGTCTCAACCTTTAATCCACCTCACGCGCTGCATTGATATTCCGAGAACATTCTCGTGAATCTTCTACCATCGTCAAAAGATTTTTTTTTTCTTTTTCACACGTTTTTCAATTTTAGGATCCCACAGCTCGTTTTCATTCGCAAAGTAAACAGATTGCCATTCTCGGTTTTGATTGGGAAGGATTTCCCAGACAGCAGCTTTTGCGGCTTTTACAGTGTATTGATTTCTCCACTTTAACTTTTAAGATACGGATCAGCGAGACGATTCTACGTTTAATGAGTTTTGCCCCCGAGAATTCCTTAAACAAGCTTTGAGTGGAAATTCTCAACGATTTGTAAGTATGCTTAGCAGAAAAAGACGGCATTACGGTGGTTTTCCCAGCAATGTGCGCTTCAAAATTAATGCTTTTTAATTACACGTTCGCTCCGTTTATGATTTTGAATTCACGTTTATCCCATCCTCTCTACCATCCGTTCTCATCACTCGCGTTTCAAACTCCCCCGAGAGTCGTATGAGAAGCGTGGATTTTATACAAAAGTCATCGTCTCTTGTTACTTTGCGATTAATCCCTCCGCAGACACAGAAGCTGCAGAATCATTTGTTTTCATTTACGAATGCCATTAGCAGGTGAAATGCGAAATTGAAATGAAGTCACCAGGCGGGGGATAAATTTCTTATTGTATCACTCTGTGTCAAGGAATGGCTTAAATTTCAACAGACAAAAAGCTGCATTGATGAAAACGAATATAAATGAATAGGAAGACGCACATCAGAGAAACGGAGACGGTCATTAATTGTTCCAAATGCATGCTGAATGGAAGATTGTGAAGTGCATTGATAAGCTGAGAAAGTAAAACCAAGGAAATTTTGAGTTGCTTTGAATACATTAATCAGAAAATCTGAATGAAATTAAACTTTCATGCATTTCAAATGCTTTGCCACTTTGTTGAACCTGCAAACACGCTTCGTTAGGACATGCAAAGCTTTTTAATTTCAACTTGAACAAAAATAAAAGCTTTTGTTGTGTAGATTTTTTTGTGGACCGATGATTTGCGTTTCATAACACAAAAACTTTTGAAAAACTACGTGAAATATCCCCCGCCTACGACATGATCTGATTGAAAACTATACTCGCAAGATGAAGGAATTTTAAAAGGGTCACAGTATCTCAACGTTTTTCAATTTGAAAGCCAGTCCAATGGCATCGTCACAAAATATGCGAAAAGAATGTTACAAACGAAACCGAATAAACTTATGAATTGAAATCTGATTATTTATATACTTAGAACTTTTTGTGATGATCGGCGCTGGGTCACTGATAGCTTTGCCAGCAAAGTCACCGCGGTTTGTGGTAATTTTACCAATTTATTTCAGATTTCCAATCTCAATTTGGAATTTTTACTTTCCTACTTCTTCCCTTTGGCCCTCCGTGTGCCCTCCGAAGTGCCTTTCGTGCGACCAAAAGCAGAGTGACTTTCATTCAAGCTGCGCTTGTCAGTTAATAGAAGTGAAATGTAGCTTCACAGAAATCCGGATTGACTGCTGCGCATTTTTTCACGCATTTTTGTTGGGAAGAAACAACAAATTCTGAGACAGATCCACAAACTGCCACATGCAGATACAAAGGCTTCATGTAGACCCGTTTTAATTGAATTTGCTTTCTTCTAACTTCATAGTTTATGTTAGGATGTGAAGTTTTCACAAAACGAAACTTAAATTGAAGGATTTGAACGAGAACAAACTTTAAACAAATCCAGACAAAACCAGACAGATGAAAGACTCCGATAAAAACAAAAGAATACTGTTTTGGAAAGTTCACTTCCAAGTTCATTATTTTCACCAAAAGCAATGTCTCAGTTCACTCGTTCCTAAGCGGAAACTTTTACAGCTCCAGTAGTTTTATGCAGCATGGTAATTTTATAGCCATTCAAGTTGTTCATTGAAAATCGAGTCTAAAGTCAATCAAACAACGATTTGATACGAACTTCATACGAACGACATAGGAAAGGTAGCCTGAGCTTGAACAGTAGAAATTTGCATTTGAAAACTTTCGTTTTGACAGACGAACAAGTCTACGGCCGACTTTATGAGCAATTATCTCTCATGAGATTCATCATTTGGTTACTCAGTAGTTTAATCAAAAGCAGGAACTAATTTCAATCAATTCGGCTGCCTTGATTACAATCTGGGATTTTGTTAATTTAACTTCGTTTGATGTAGTTTTAAACTGATTACGAAACAAGAGTCTAGAACATGAATAGTTCAGAGCAGTTTTGAGTAAAAGAAAAACTGTTTCATTGATAATGAATGTTGAAGTTCCTGACTAATTTAAAACATAGTTTTGGTAGTTTAATTTTCTAGCAAAGCTTATAAGTTTTAACAGCAAAGCTTACTGAAAGTTTTCTAGAAAGCTTTTAGAGATTCAACGGAAAAAAATTAAATTATTCTTTTTCTAAAAATAGACCAAAATTAAGGTAAGGTTGAAAAGCTTTTAAGAGCTTTATATAGATTCTTAAAATTTATTTAATCTTTCAATTTTGAACCGCATTGCAACAAAGCTTAAGTGACGCTCAAAACTATAATATCGATCAAACATAACCAAAAAAAAATAAATGACCAGTTTTGATTATGAACAATCAAATATCAAGCCAGGTTTGCAATTTTCTATTCCAAACATCAACTTGAAATTATTTTAAATGCAAATGAATTCCAAATAAGTTCGGAAATATGATTTATTTTAGCTTTGAAATCTTCCAACGTTCAAAGTTCGGAATTGCATGTACCGCCGGTGTTTTTTCATATTTATTCGGGGAAGTTTGGTTTTATTTGCCCCAGAAAATTCAAATTGCTAAAGTTTTCTCATCAATTGAAATATTTTGGTCTTCTCAACTTCTTCTCAAGACGCCCAATTAAGCGGACTATCATCAATAATCGTTAACATACGTAAACTCTTAAGCATCTGCAACGTTTCATCGGGTTTCCTTAGTCAGCTTTTTGCAGATTGAATTCGATTTATGAATTCAACGAGTGTTTGCCATGAATGTGGAACAATCAATAAAATTCTATTTAAGCGCTCAAATGCACCAAATCTAGGTTTTCAATTATCGAAAATTTTGATCGTGCTTTTAATTATCATTAAACAATTTTCGGGAAAACTCACACAGATTTGTAGACTGCAATTAGCTTGATATCTGAAATATTAATGGAACAGAGTTATTGCATACCGGGATGCAACATTAACGATATATGTGCAATTTTTGAGTTTATGAGATTGCTCGTTGAAATTATTAATCTGGTGTTATTAATAATGCTGTTTAAATATGATTATTTGTTTATTACATTAAGAGTCCAAACATCCACTTGATACAGCACAATTAAAGAGCACACCAGGCACAATCTGGTCTTCCTTGTAAAAATTTATCTCGACGAAAATGTCGTCGCCCTTATTGACCATCCGTTTTAATTGCCCAATTTTCCGCTTCCTATCGTTGTCGTTTAGCACTCCAGCTAAACAAAAACCGTTACACAAACATCCAATTGATAAAAACATCTTCGTTAAAATAAAGTATTTTATTGAAAAAGTTTCCTTTTCATAGACAATTGAGCATGAACATCGGAAATTTCTTTATCAGAAAGTAAAACTTTTTGACTTTTATAGCTCGAGTTGCTACCCGACAACGGTTTCTCCTGTTCCATTGTCTCGACTTTGGAAGAAATTATTTTCCGATGGTTGAGAGGCTAATCGAGTTAATAATTTTCGACTCGGGATGGAAGCGATATAATAGTTTGGAAACGGGAATTTAACACTGCTTCAACAATATGTAAAGTTTTCGATTGGAATTTGAACTTAAAACTTGAGTTTGCAAGCTTGTTCGGTCCTAAAACATTTTTTATTGAACAAATTGATGGACGGATAATAAAAATAATTTAATTAGTATGCGCTGCAGTCAAGTACTGCCCTGGTTGGGCGTTTCAGTTGAAGTGACGTTGTTTTGATCGTTGGTTTCAGATACTTTTAAATAGAAGTATTTTCTTATTATTGGTGCTAAAAGCTGTGGATCGAGTTTCTTGGGTCTTCAAATCCAAAACAGCAACTTAATAACACGGCAGCAAAGCACGTGATAATAGCACCCATCGGCAAGTAGTAGAGATAAGAAACGTGGTGGAATTGTCATTCAAAATCTCCAACGGGCGATGACGGTGTCAAGTTTTCAATAATCGTGAACATGAGTTCACAACCCTCGATTGACGTGATTTTCTGCTCATATTTTATCAACCCTTGCGCCATGTCTAGTTGCGACCTGACCGCAATATAAGTCATCACAGCTGAACCACAAACTGCACCGTAGAAAGCGGATTTGCGTCCAATCCATGGTACCAAGCATGAAAGTTCCAATGAGACTGCCTATACGTACAAGTCAGTGGTATACTCATGGACATTTGCAAAGCATTACCCAAGTTCTGTACAACATAAACAAGGCCAACAGACACCAGACCAAGTAAAACAACGGTTCCCCGCATGATGTAGCCACTAGTACGCTCAGAAATGCCTTGTTAGAAGAAAGGTTTAACATCATTTTCGTGCAACACAGCAGCCATAGCGTTGAATCCTGAACTCAATGAACTTAAGGCAGCTAATAACGAAGAGATTCTTAGCAAGTTCCTTGAACAACATGTTGATTTATCTGAAAACACTCCGGCAATGGATCACAATCGTGAAATGTTGCATACAACAGCAGACCATTGTAGATTCACATGCTGACTAGGATTGTGATGGCAATGACATAGATGAGTGAACCCTTTCGTGCTGTTTTGACATCTTTCAACGCTAAAAATCTCTGAATAACGTTCTGATTCGTGTTCACAATCATCCAGAACCATGAACCACCGACAAACAACGTCCAAAACGAGTGACGAGTTTTCGAATCTAGACGAAAACTTTAGAGAGAACTTAGTTAGCAATGAAATCCACTATAATTGCTTTGAAACACTCACTCTGGTGCTTCAAGTCTTCCACTGTTCCAGTTTTTCTCCAAGCCACCAACGTTCATTGTTCTTTTGATGATAATCAAAATCATGACTCCGAACATAATCACAATCTGAATGACATCCGTCCAAATGACGGCCTTGATTCCGCCTTGAATGTTTCATGGATTAAGACTTCCGTTAAACTTGATTCGTGTCGTTTGAACTAACTCACCAGGCAAGTGTAGAAGACGCAGACTGACATAGCCAGAGGCGTGATGATGTGGATGTCAATGCCTGTTGTCTGGTTGAAGGCTAATGCCGGAACATAAATGACGATAGGAAACCATATGATTGTTGACAGCGATGAAATTAATGATCCGAATAGTCGCATTCTCATATCAAAGCGTCTTTACAAATACTTCAAGAGATAACGGTTGACAGTAATCGATCACGAAGATAAGAAAGTTTAAATCTCACCTCAAACATGCTGACAACTTTCAAGTCGTAGAACACTGGGATCACGATGAAGTGCATGAAAATTCCCATATATGACCAGCCATGATGTACGCGTATTGCGTGCCGTAAATGTAGATCTAAGTGCTGGTTCCAAGCAGTGTGATTCCGGAATCAAAAGTTGCAACCAGCGACATTGCAACTTTGAATCCTTCGAATCCACGCCTAGCCTTCAACCTGTTGGCCTTGTACTTTACATGATCTTTGTAACCAAAGTAAAGGCCGATGACCGAACAAACAATCAGCATGAAAATTAAAACTCCATAATCGGCTGAACCGGATTGCTTCAGCGATTTACTGACATTTTGCAGCCAGACAGATCCGATGAAGATCTGCAATCGTCTTAGTTCTAGTTTTTATCTCTTCTGATTATGAAAGCTTGTGTAATTAATTCTTTGTTAACTTTATTCCGGTAACCCAGCTACGGGTTGCTAGAAAATATTGTAAAACTTTTTAAATAAAT
>JPYR01000719.1:18129-31045 GCA_000775305.1 Belgica antarctica | reverse complement strand
TTCCGAGTGTTGAACAACAAAGTTTGAAACTCCGGAAGTGAATCTTCATCGCCATCGTCTTCTTGAATAATTCCCAAGGTTGGGATGTCAGTTCCGTACATTTCTACGTCAAGTTCTTCATCTTTCAGATGCCACTTGACCGGCTGCAGCAAAAAGGATCCAACGGCAGAGTGAAGTGCTAAGCCAGCGATGATCAAAACTGCGCCACGGAATGAAAACTCTTCCAGCAAGTACCGCACAAGTTGCGGCATAATAAGCATTCCCAAGGCGGTTCCTGCCATCGATAATCCGACAGCCTGCCCACGCTTTTTCGCAAAGTAGTGATTGAGAGCGACGAAAGCTGCACTCATCGCCAGTCCCACGCCAATGCCTGAAAATTGATTTGAAGAAAAAGTTTATGTGATTGATTGACTTCCTTCACCCGTCCACCCCCGCAAAGCCAGGAAACTAACGGATGACAAGGTTGGCACCATAAAAGTCGAAGGCCCAATGGAAAACTTTTTCGTCAATTGATTTGCGAGGCCAAAGTTCACACGACAAATCAAGATCGCATTAATCGCGGAGACAGTGATCATCACGTGATTTGATGAACCACCAGAAACAATACGCCAAGTGGTTGTAAAATACGCCAAGTGAACAAATATTTTTCGACAACCAATCAACTGTTTGGTTAAATAGTTCAAACGGCCGCATTTTGATCAATCAACAAGCAGTTCTTCCCAATTTAAGCTTGTCATGCGGCGCTATTTATCGCTAAAGCAAATAAATAACTATCAGAGATGATTTGCTGACGTCATAGTATCGATTACGGTTTATGGGGCGATTGGGGATACTCACGCAAAGTTGAACCATTTTGAACACGTTTACAACTTTTGGCAACAATTTTTGTTTCTTTTCAACAAACTTTGTTAAAAGAAATTGTTGAAAAATTCTTTGAGTATCAAAAAACTTCTTCTGAAGTGTAACCAAAGTGTGCACTTTGGCCGATAAATCAAATAATCTTAAAATATCAAGCTGTAACCATTAGCAGATGGCTTCCGAAGAAAGCAACTCTTTTCAAATCATTTCGAAAAATTGCTTTCAATTTATCAATTCTGTCAGTGAACCAAACGAGCTTTCAAGTGACAACGAAATGAGAACACTTCTTAGAAGAGTACTAAGAGGCCACGAGCGGTAACGCTGTTGATGAAAATTCATTTTACTTCAAGAGTGAAGCTTTAGGAAATAATCTACTTGAACAAACGTTTCAGTTTCAACGAGAGTGGAATGTAAACATTGCTAAATTGTGGCATGAAAAGGGGCGGGTTGACGACAAATAACTGTCTTTGAGTTGTCTAGAAGATACATTTCTTTCAATTTGTTTTTGATTGGCGGTTTTGTGGTGCGAAATTACTTGGCAAAGCACGAAAAACAGACTTTTCACCAAGAAACTTTGCAAGTTTTCAAGAAGTTTTTGATTGCATCTAAAGTTGTTCAGTAAACTTTGCTTAACAGCACAGCTTGCTGTAGATGGTTTTCCCCATCTCAAGTTTAGTTTCAATGTCAACAATTTAGCGACTTCATGAATCTTCCCATGAACGCGCAAATATAGTGTTCAGCTTACAAAATAAGCCCCAAAACTGTTGCAGAAGAAAGGAAAATTCTGATACATAACGAATTAATGAAAATATTGCGAAAACGCAAAGCTACAGCAAAAATGTATGCGATGGGACTGCGAATGAAGTTCAAGGTTAAATTGTAAGGCGATTGAAGCGAAGATGAGAAGGAAAGTAAACCAGTAGGCTCAGGTTTGTGACAGCGAGAAATATTGCGCAATCATTTATGTTTGAATTCTTTGGTGGCTTGAGCGAAAATTGGATTTTAAGAATTTATTGGCAGTAAAAGTGCTGATGTTGGATAAAATAAACCCAGATTTTGTGTTTTAATGTAAAAATTTGGGAGTTGCAATGGCACTAAACAAAGGAAAAGTTTTTAAAACCAGCAAGTACAGTAGCTGGCATCTCTCCTAACTACACGCCTGCCTGTGCAAACAAGAATCAATCTTGTAACCAGATGCAACAGATTCCTCCATGCAGCTTCTTTCTTCTTTACATCAATCAAGTTGATCTTTTGTCTGCAAGTCTTCAGAAACCTGTTTTCTTGAAAAGATTCTGACGAAAAAAAATCTCGAGCGACTGAAATTCGAGTCTTCTACCTGCACGAAAGAAAATATTACGTAACCGATTCTCCACAGCATGGATTGAAAAGTAGAACTGAGAGACTGCAACATCTGTTTTTGGCTTAATAAATTTACACGGTCTCAGATGGTTTTATTGATGCATTAATCGACCGAATGGGGCCATCGAATTTCCATAAAACTAAGAGAAGAAATTTTCATTTCGTTTTTGAGTGTATTTGTAGACAGTTAATCTCAATTTTCGCTGTCAAGGTTTGAAGTTTCATGTGCCGGGACGAGAATTCAATGTCGAAAGCGACATGGCAATGAGAATGCATTCCTGAAAGTTTCTCTTCGCTTTGGAGAGCGGTTCCGTTTATTGTCACGCTCAGGGTCGTTAGAATTTAACGGGTAAATTTCCGACACAATTACTCAAAGTTTTTCTAAGAAGTAGACTAGAGAGTGGGGAAGTGGGATTGGGGGCAGGTGAATTATGTTAAAACTTGCAAGGATTTGCGTTTTGAATTGTTTACTAGGAGTTTTGGAGTCATGATAAGCTTGGCCAAGGTGCTTTATAAAGTTTTAACTCTGCTTGGCACGTTTCCAGCTTTGATCATCACCGGCGCTGGTGTAATAATAAAAATAAGCGCTTTAAACAAAAAGACAGTCAGTTTATCGACGTCAACTTAAATAATGCCGTGCACGCGATTGTACAAGCTTCTAAGGCGATAACAAGGGCAAGTTTTAACGATAATGTTTAATAGAACGTTGTCGAATTGGTTTATTGCATAAAAGTTTGATTGGCTTACCATTGATGACTGAATAAGTTGCCAAGATGTGCGTCATGCTTGTGGCGGACGACGTCAAGGCGAGTCCAAGGGAGCATAAAAGCGACCCGACAATGGCGACCTTGCGGTACGAGAACTCCTTGAGCAGCGGGCCGACGAAAAGCCCCGAAAGGTTCATCATGATGTCAAGCATGCTGATAATGACAGCCGCACCGGTGGTTCCAACATCCAAGTCCTTCAAAAGATCCCCGAAAAGCAAGCCGAATGACGGTTCAATGCTTCGAGTTGCCAACTAATGAAGAAACCGTAGAAAATCACTCGTCAGTAAAGCAATTAACGGACAGTTGTTCTGTAACTCACATTAACCAAGCTCACGCCGAACGTTGCCACCCATCCGTAGCCACCGTCTGGTGCCACTTTTTTCGTATGTCTTGCAGCCATCGTGGAAATCAACTTCAAATCTCGTTATCGAGTACGTTTTTTAGTGGGAACGAACAACACACGACGAGACTAATGAAACACTAAATCTTCAAATATTTTTTCTTTGAATTTCTTATTTTCTGCTTTGGTTATGCACTTGTTTCTGTTTGGATGACGAAATGTGAGCCTTTTTTTTGTCGAACGGTGAGGTTCCAAGAAACGGATGAATAATTTGGTAATTACACGGTTCTTGGAGACTTGGGTGCGTAATTAGTGTCAATCAAAAGTAAGTTACCAGTTAATGGATCCAATTGCGACACTTTTCTTAAAATTTCGCAAACTTTTCTTTCACTTTCACTTTGGCGATGTTTACTAGGATTTTCTCTAATTTTGTTTATCTTGCGGCTTTTTTGATGAATGATCGAATTAACGTGCACGCGCGTCTAAACAGAAGTGGCGGAACTTAAAAGCACAAACGAAGGTTCAATAATTATCATAAAATCAACAATTGACTGCGTCTGAGTGCCTTCTGATGATGTTCAGCATACGAAATGTGTCTAGCGCCGTTTTTATTGCGGGCTTGTAGCTTTTTAGCGCTTTTCTGCTTCTGCTGATGCGACCGATGTGAGCTCAAATAATAAACAGAATGCTGCTGAGTTGTGTTGTTGCGTTGTTGCTGCTTACCATCGAGTAGCTTGGCTTCAGTGTTATGTATGGGACAATCAAATAAATTATTTTTGTTGTTCAGTTTTATCAACGGCTCCATTCTGCGAGTGTCGTCATGAAAAGAAAAACGAGAAAAAGAAGCGAATTAGTTTACGAAGGTTGTAAATATTCTGTTTGCAGCTCAAGTGGATGTTTAGTTATTAAAATGTGATCGCTGAGTGACCTTTGATGGCTGCGAGTCGATAGAAATTCAATTGGAACGATGATGACAAGATTAATTGCCGTTCAAACTGGATTCTTGACGAGATAACGAAGGCAAGTTCGCGCCAATCTTGTTAGCGGCGAGAAAAAGTTTTTTTTTTAATTAAGAATTCACGCGGTTTCAGTTGAAAACATTGTGACAAGACGTCATAGCAACTCACGAATTTTGTTCTCACTGAATGTTTTCGCTTTATTGACACTTTTGTCGGTTTTTGTTGATTCAGACGAAGAATGTTGCGACAAACTACGCAACGACGAATTATCATCAAGTTACACGACGAGCCATCAAGTTTGTGCTGCGATAAGATTTAAGCACGCTTGGTTTGTGTAACTTGATATTTGAATAAGATATTTTTGAGTTCTGTTCAAGGTTTTTCTAAGCTAGTGATTTGATTTTGATGTTAAACTGACTCTTAAGTTAAGAAGTGGTTACTAACGGATGATTTCAAATCTCGTCTGTTCAAATTCCAAGCCTTGTAACGCTTCTAATACAAACATAAAACAACACACTCCAAAAATTCTATTTTCAACATCAAAACGTGCTGCATCGATACAAAATCCAATTTGCAGCCAACAGCACTGGCAATTTATCAAATTCCCACGAACAGAGTTCCATATTCCATCACAAACTCATAATTTACGCTACAACCTGACAGCTGACTCGATAAATGTGCTTATCAGCTGACAGCCGAGCTTATGGCCATTAAATTCGAACATGTCAACAAAAAGTCCTTAAGCGATGTGGGTGGATTTGACTCGTGTGTGAAAGAAAAGCAATCAAGACAGATTATATTTTTTGCCAGACCTGTCTAATATAGGGCTGGTAAAGAGTTCAATTATGGATTGTTATGATGACCAAAACAAATTTTCTCGCTGCAAAAAGTTGTTTGACTTCAACTTTTGCTTTGCGACTGCGAGAAAATGAAAAATAAATAAGTGAAAGAATTTTTTTTTATCTTTTTGGTAACATCGCAAGCTATAAGGTTTCATGGGTTGATAACTGGCATATATATTTTCAGCTCTGCATTCCAATTGAAATTGAATTTCCAACGCTTGCTTGAATATTTTATTGACAATGCTGTGCAAATTCACGTTTAAAACAACAATCCCCGTGGAAATTTCTTGTCACGGACCATTTGTACTCCATTAAATGCATACGATTGCATTTTTATTCGCACATAAATCTATCGCTTGAATGCCATTGTTGCTTTATCAGATTATAAAAACTGCATAATTGAAAGCAGCGCTGGGAAACGCTACAAATTGCATAACATATGCAGCGTTTAGGCAACAACGAGGCCATTAAATCTCATCCAAACATATGTATCACGCCATCGGTACCTGGAAACTTCGTGTGTTGTTTTCTGTATTACGTAGTAGCAGGCAAAAGTCTGCGTGCGTTCCAAAGGTTCTTTCGGCTGCGATTGCGGCGGAGTTTTGATAACAAATTTGTCGACATGTATGTTTTGATAAATGATTTTCGTGTCAGACTTTTGAGCTATGCGAATTTAGTTTGAACCGAGGTGGATCACAGTTTTTTTTATAGAGTTTAGCAAAGACTTTGTTGGAGTGAAACTAAGTAGACAAATTGTAGGATTTGAAGTTTAGAATCAGAGACAAAAAGACACAACTTTGGCAGTCCTTATTTCGGTGCAGTTACGAAGGACTTCGAACATTTTTGTGCCATGATCCATTTTGATATATTTCCCCGTGACTTTAGCTCGACAGCCAATTAAATGAGACTCAATAAAGTCGGCAACAAACATTAGTCATCAACGTCGTATCGATATCGTAAACTCGAGTGGAACAAGAAGTTTTGCATGTCACAGAGCGTTCTTTGGTTTGACATCGCGGTTTGAAAGATCTGATCGACCGGTTTGCGGTCGTAAATGTTAATATATTCAAGTTCAAGAGATCTCAGCTAAAATGGAAATTTTATGATTCGTTTTCTGCGCTTAAAATGCGTCTGACTTTTTTGACTCAGCTGGCGGGATCTGTATTCACGGCGATTATATTTCGCGTTTATTGACTCATGGTTTGGCAAAACTATATGACTGTGCTTGAAATATTGTTTGATGACCGAGAAAATCAGAGCTGCACCATAAAACCCGCCTTATGATCGATATTCCATCAAAATTGGGACAAAATGAACGACAAGATTCAATCTGAGGTCGACTATAAATCTCAAGAAGCCCATCAACGATAATCAATGTCGCTCGAGTGAATTTTAGCATTCAATGGCTTTTGCGAGTGTTATCAACATGTTGCGATTTTCATTGTCAACAAACACTCATTTCTGCATCAAGTGGTTATTACAAGCTTTTACCCCTAAGCGCGAGCGCACTTGACTGGTTAAACATACCAGTTCATTCATAAAATTATGAAACGACGTGGTTATGCGCGAAGTTTTGCTTTGGGAATGAAATTAATGCGGTGGTCAGTAATCAAAAGCGTGTTTATGCTAATTTTATGTGTTTTTAGGTGAAAAATTTAAATTTCTGTGCGCACGTGCACGTGACGTAACAAAGCTCAGCGGAATAACTGTGAAAAATGTAATATCATAGTAAAATGACCATAAATAATTAATCTTACAACATGGGTAACGACAATTCTTTAGTAACAATAGCTTGCAAGTCTTTGAACTTTTCTGTATGCAAGTTTGTTGCCCTTTCCATCACATATGAAACCATTAAGCCTCGAAATCAGCGGTTGTGTTAACGTTTGGCGGCTTCCCAGTGTGGTAAACGTCAGTCGTGGAGAAACTTTTGCGTCAACAAAACATTCAGAAGCATAAACAGACATTCGATGTCGACTTCCCGCTGTAATCGAAATCAAGACCTATTTAAAGACGCTGAATCACTCTCATTATCGGTATTTACAGGCTTCCATATCAATAAAGCAACGCTTGTTGGAAATCAGAAGCTTTTCGAGATATCGTTGAAGGTAATTAAAAGCGCCGTGTTGCCTGACACTCGCTTGGGACGTGTAAGGAAGTTGCTGAAATCCACCCCCGCAGGTTTTTGTCCTACTTTGGACGTTTTTTTTGCTGTATTTCATGTGAAAAATCAATATTTCGGTCGGAATGTTAAGGAACTTTCGGCTCGACGCAGCACAAAACGCTGTCGATAAATTTTTAGAGGCTTTTTCGATAATGCAAACAGTCATCGGCACTTTCTGTCATTGAAACAGACGTTTATTATCGAATACACGACTATAATACGATGAGTGCTTCGTCCACAAATTCGATTTTGTCTCGTTCCAAACCCTTTTTCACCACGACGACCTTTTCGTGACCTTCGGAAATTTTCCACTCATCGTTTACCAGATCCGTCAATTGTTTCGCAATACGCAAACAACAAAATCACATGCTACAGAATGCTATAAAAAAATTCAATGAGTTCTAACAAAAATGTTTCGCAGTCGAGTTTGTTTTGTATAAAGTGATAATGTTTCTAATCGTGACAATAAATAAATAAAATAAAGCATCGTTTCATGTGTTACCGACCTTGCTTTTCTGCGCCTATCGAAAAGAAATCAAGCATAATTAGAGTTAGATCCACGAAACATGAAAGCATAGTTAATGAGATGCTTGGAGTTTGCTTTTCCACATCTTGAATAAACAAAAAAAAATCTTTTCGAATTCGCCAAAAAACTTTCACAAAAGTTTTGACTTCCTTGTTGTGCCTTAGAAAAGTTAGAGTTTTTAGCGGGGCTGATGTTTAAATGTAGTTTTTGATTGAAACTGCCAACACGTTGATAAACAGCCGTTTTATTAAGTTTCTATTGGAGATCTTAATAAAATATAGTGAACAGTATGGTAAATTGTTGGATTTTACGTTCAAGTCGTCCCATTTTTATACTTTTTCCAAGATCGGCCGTTCCACTTTTTATCTGTTTCAAAGTTATAAGAATTTCACCTCAGTGTTCAAAGTGCAGTTTATGTAGAAAGTGCCGTAAAGTTCCACTTTCAATCGGTTCCATTGACTTTTTGACGCTAAGATCAATTCAAGCATTATAAAAGCAATTTTAAACTCATAATTTCACATTCCGTTTGTTTCATCATAACATCTTAAACAAATCTCAAAATATTCAATTCGCCGTAATGCGATCTTGTTGTTGATAGCTAAAAGCTAATTAGCACTTCCTCGACTTCGTATTTCAGCGTATGAAATTTGGTCTGTAATCAACACAATATATTTTGTTTCAGTCTAGCGGACAAACCGCTTGTTGGTCGTTTTGTAAATTTGACGGATTTGGTTTGTTGTGCAACAAATGAAACAGCAAAAAATTGAATTTTTTCAAGCTAAGCACGAAATTGTTCGCGAAAAAATTGATTTACGTCCGGACTGAGTAATCCGCAACAAAAGTTACGCAACAATTGTTCATCTCGGCTAACATTGAACGACCTACACAATCGATAAGTTTCGAGTTTTGGTCAATAAGCTGCCGTAAAACTGTATCGAGAGGCAATCAATTCGCTTTTTGTTGCTAAAGTAACGTCTGTCAAGTTCATTTTAATTCTAATTCACAAATCGTTTCCGATGAAACTTGAAGCGTTGACAATTTACTGCCAAAGTCAAACAAGAAAAGTCAAACTACATCACGCAGCTGACGCGTGATTCTCCGACTTTTCTCCTTCACGGACAGGGAAGTCGGAAAAAACGGCAAATTTATTGCTGCTTTCAGAACGAGTGGCAATGCAAACCGGTTGAAACATCGGTGGAAGATCAAGCAAAACATAATTCAAGCAAACGGGTTCTTTCGAATTGCGCAGCATAAATGAAATGTTTCTGCTGAAAGGGAGTTGCGTCATCTGGAACAGACTTGCTTTTAATAAAACACTTTCCAAGAATCGCCTGTGCTTCGAGACGAGATTACAACGAGTTGATTCCATCGGTTTCAATCACTGTCACTTGTGACGAGCGGGTCTTTCTAGAAACATCTAATAACAGTGCAAGCGTTTCCAACGAATAAATAATTATCGAGTCAAGAAATGCGAAAACGATTTCAATCACACAGCCATCGTTTTATTGATCAAATGAACACTGTTCCGACTATTAAACGAAACTGGAAATCCTTAGCGTCAAATCAAAAAGAAATTTCACAATGTCTGTGATGATTATCGCGGAAATCGAGAAAACATGAAAAGCAAATACTTTTGATTGCAATTTGATTGTATTTTACGAGTGTTGGCTTGACGACAGGGGGCGCTGCAGTTAGAGTGTACAATTTGAGTTTAAATTCTTACTGGAAGGCTTTGGTGTTAACTTGAGGTGTGCCTTCTTCTTAAAATTCAACCTAGTGTGTTTTCTTTAGTGTTATTGGAAATAACTGACATCAGAGGGCGCTGCACATTCTTTGAAAGTTTAATTAAACCCTTTTGAAGACTACAACTCTCTCAGAATGTCCAAAAGCGTTCATTTGTGAACATCTTTTGCCATTGTTGTTGCCAACTTTTCAAACTTCATTGACCTCTACCTAGACTAACCTACATAGCCAAAAATGCCATTAAATCATTAATCTAACTTGAAATTTCTTAGACAACACAAAGATAATTGAAAAATTTAGCGCATAAAATATTCTGACTAATTGATCTGTCAATTATCGGCGAAAAAAAGTCTTAATGACCAAGGCAGCTTTTTTTGTGTTCACCTTTCACTTTATTGGACGTTCATTTGCATAAATCAGAAGCCTAATCATTATCATTAGTTCATTCATGAACGCCCAAACACCGTAGGCACGAATCAATATCAGGGTCAATGAATTATGCGCTCATTTCTAACCGGCGGCTTAGCTGTCAAAATATTTACACGCGGTGTTTATACAGAGCAGTGAGTCATATTTTCATACTGTCTGAAACCCAAATATTTGTGGCTTCAAGAGATAATGGAAATGTTTGTACTCTAATCAGTGGGAGAAGGGAAACTCCGCAAGTGCGCCGCCGGAAGAACTTTAATCTCGAAAAGTCTCGAGACACAAAGCTAAAACTTGTACAATTCAAACTAGAAACGGCTGAAAGTCAAACACGTTGATCCCCCAACACGTGAATGATCTCGACGACAGATTGTTTTGTGAAGTGACCGTACACAAAGCAGTCACGCGTATGGAACGTGATTTTATGACCTTTCGGAAATTCATCGGATCGTTGTTCGGATGACGTCAGTTAAGAGTTTGTCGGAAGAAAATTCGCTGATGTTATTGTGAATTGACGTCTAGCGGTATCGTCAATTGTTTGTAGGACAAACGTTTTCATACTGAATTTGAGAGAATTCATGAGTCAAGAATTATTTTCAAATGTTTTTGTTACAAATTTTGTCAAATCTCATCCATAAATGATAAAAAAATAGCAAATTTGGTAGATTTTTTTTTTAACTGGATGAGATTCCATCGGGAATAATTGAGTTCAAGAATTGTATGACAAACAAAGCTACACCACTGCGTTGCTCCATCTTGGCCATTTCGTACACGGCAAATTTGCATGAAACTCAAAGTGTCGAGAGTGACGCATTGTTTCTTTATTTGCTTTGCGTTTCGTATTGGAAACGAAAATAAAGCGACGAAAAGTCGGCGAAAGAAAATTTGGTTCACAGCTTTGCATTAACATGATAAATGAAACGTTTTAGTGAAGGAAATCTCCGAATTCTTGATTTGCCAAAAACTGTAAACAAAATTGCACAACGATGATCGAAAAACATACTTCCGAAAGATGTGAACACGATGAAAACCAGACCTAGGACAAAAATCGATGAGAATCATCTGATGACGAAGTCGAAGCAACGTTTTTCGTATCTCGCTCTGGCACTTTCTGCTATTGCTCCATGACCATGAAAACTTGGCACAAAACTGTTTTCTCTATTCTGCATTGATTATATGTGTTTCTGGTTGATTATGCACCGCTCGCAGATGCAATTATTGCAGTTGATGTTCTGTTTTACGATTTTATCAGTCACAAAACAGTTCCGTTCTTTGTCATTGAATCCCGTAAGCACATTAATGCCTCGTCAAAACAGGAAAATGCTTTTGGCTAATGGTGATGAGCAGCACAAAATTACTTTTTTTAAGAATCGGTTGATGCCAAGCCAACCAACCGTGAGTGTCGACTATTCCTGAGATTCACTGCATGAACATTAGAGGCCAGCAAAAAATCGATAAATTCACTTCGTTCGGGAAGTTTTTCTCTTCCCTTTTGCCCGTGGAGTGAAAAACTGAGGCCTGATGAGAGGTTTTCGTCTAAAATTAGACTGTGGCTGGATCAAAATATCACTGCAATTCGCGTGTTCAATGTTTTACATCGTCGGGAAGTTTCTTTTTTGTCTCAAACTCAAGTTCGCAGTCACAATTTCCGATCACAATTTAAAAATAAATTAAATACAAAACATGTTCTGACTTACACAGAGTCCAACGTGGCTCCAAATGTAATTTTCTTTTTTCTTTCTTTGCTTTTTGCTACGGTTTAGTCATCCGCATCGTTCAACTTCTCGAATAAATCCATTTTTGCACGAATTTCAACTTTTTTTTTCTCTAGCTAAACCGACATTTTCACTGGATTTTCTCCGCGAACTTCAATAAAACTGAAACTTTGGAGGAAGTTTGTGAGCTTGGCAAAATAAATTCGCTTAATGTTGCACTGAAGACTTGGTTAATTAAGAAAACTAAGCTCTCGCAAGAAATGAGACACAGGTCTTGATCGCTTTGAATGCTTTCTTCGAATGATTGAAAGAGAAAAATGAGCGAAGTATACAGCTGACTGTGGAAAGAAAATGAGAGAACATAAACAGTTTATGAACACACACTAACTACGTTAAGGCCAGGGCTGCTAAACTTTCAGGATCCAAGATGTTTTTAATCAAGATTTAAGGATAAACAAATTTATTTTCAGATTTCAAAGCTTACAAAATCTTTAAAACAAGCCGGAGGTAAATCAATTTTGGGTCCATTTCAAAAAGGTTTTCCACCCCTGACAACGTGTGAAAAGCTTCAAATATCTACCACAAGCGTCGCTTTCCATCTTCGAAATCATTTCGAACTCACAAAGAATCGATTTTGAGTTTGTAAGAAGTCAGAAACTTTAGATAAAATAGTTTTCAGCTTTTTGTGAACAGCAAAATTCTTAACTTAGTATTAATTTAAGTTACTAACCCGTCGCCCTCACAAAGTGTAAAAAAGCAAACCGAAAACAACTTCAAAGGCGCGTGAAATCAATTTTACATCGCAGAAAATATTTTTCTTTTGTTCTGAACGGCATTGAGCTTTGATAGCCTTGGAGCGAAGTCTTGTGATCAAGTGCATCGGCAGCAGAAACTTGCGGCTTGTCATCGAACGCTATTTATCATTTCAGTACCGCGGTGTTGCATAAAAACTAACGAAATTGCGAAAGAAAATCCGGAAGAAGAAAAATTGTTTAATTTCACTTTCGTTCGGTTCAAACGATCAGCAGTCGGCAAAGAAACACGTAAGAAGTGGTTTTGGCGTGCGCGTGGTGTTTGAAACTAATAAATTATTAGTTCCTGGAGCAATTCTGACGTTTGATATGATTGGCTACGTTTAAATATCGATTCGAAGCAAATCATCGACATCCGAACAAACAAATTTACGATTCAGAAGTATTCAACAGGATGGGAACAGA
>JPYR01000719.1:3693-16293 GCA_000775305.1 Belgica antarctica | reverse complement strand
TCTAAATTTGTGTTCGAAACGATAAGAATTATTTTTAATTACTTCAGTAGCCTTTAGGCAATCCAATCGAAATGGTGCACAAAGCGAAAGTTTGGATTTATGCGAACAAAAGCGTCGGGGTTCCTAAGGTGACTGACTTTGAACTTAGGGAAGAAGAACTTCCGCCGTTGAAGGTTGGAGAATTTGTAGCGAAAGCGATGTACTTTGGAATGAACGCTGGTATGCGGGCATATCAAAAGCAGTATCCATTAGGATCAGCGATTTTTGGGTCACAAGTTGCTAAGTACTTCGAATATTCTTGAATCATTTTCAAGATTTTCAATATTTTCTAAGTTTTTACGAGTTTTAACAAAATTTGTTTCATTTTAGAGTCATCGAAAGCAAGAACGAAGAATTTCCCGTCGGTGGGATTGTTTACGGTGGCTTCGGATGGCGTTCTCTGAGTGTGGTCGACCCGAAGACTTTCACCAAAAACAATCTGTATGTTCTGCCTAATTTTGGAGATTTGCCGCTTTCTCTTGGCATTGGGATACTTGGAATGCCTGGCAACACTGCTTACTTTGGTCTTCTGGATATTTGCAAACCGCAAGAAGGCGAAACTGTGGTCGTAACTTCTGCTGCTGGCTCCGTTGGATCGTTGGCTGGTCAAATTGCAAAGATCAAGGGTTGTCGAGTGATTGGTTTTGCCGGTTCGGACGATAAATGCAAGTGGCTTGAAGATGAACTCGGTTTTGATAAGGCGATCAACTACAAGACCGCGAATATCGCCGAAGCATTGAAAAAAGCGGCGCCAACCGGTGTCGACTGCTTCTTCGATAATTCCGGTGGTGAGATGAGTGTGACAATCATCAGGCAAATGAACACGAACGGAAGAATCGCCACCTGCGGTGCAGTTTCCGAGTACAACTCAACGTCGGACGTGAAAATTTCTTCGCCGTTCAGCAACTTCATCATGAAGCAACTGTCATTGCAAGGTTTCATCGTTTATCGGTACGTCGATCGCTGGATGGAAGGAATCGACCAGATTCTCAAGTGGATCCAAGAAGGCAAAGTGAAATACCACGAAACAGTGACTGAAGGATTCGAGAACTTGCCGCAGTCGTTCATTGACTGTCTGAACGGAAGCAATTACGGAAAAGCTGTGGTGAAAGTATAAAATAAAGCATAAACTTGATTTTTATTCCACGGTGCTTGTCTGTGTTAGTGAAAATGATTTTCTTCGTGTGTTTACATTGCAGTCTCAAGGTCGCGCAGGTATTAAACCATCTGTTGCTCCAATAATCTTCACCGTTTAGCATTTAATCTAGTTTTGCGTAGTCATTCCAGGCAGTAATTTGCTTTAACTTAATCGAACGTGTTTATCTCTTGATACCGCGTTGTCACCGTGTTTCAGACACTCAAGTTTACTGTTGGAGATAAGAGAATTTCTACTTTCAGTGTTTGTTCAACCACAGTCAACTGAAAATGGTAACGAAAGCGAAAGTTTTTATTTACGCAAAAGCGTTTAAGGGTGCAGTTAAGCTGACTGACTTCAAGCTAATCGATGAAGTTCTGCCGGCGGTCAGAGATGGACAGTTTCTGGCTGAAGCAACGTACATCAGCGTTGATCCGTACTTGAGAAATTTCGTCGCTAATTTACCGGAAGGTTCGGTCATGGCTGGACGACAAGTTGCGAAGTGAGTTGCGCTTTAATTTAACCAAAGCATGAGTCCTAACATAAAGTTTGTTTTAGAGTCACCGAAAGCAGGAACCAAGACTTCCCGGTTGGAACGACTATCTTCGGCAACTTGGGCTGGAGGTCACACACCATCGTCGATCCAGCGAGGTTCCCAGCCAAGCACGATTTGTATGCACTGCCTGACTATGGTAATTTGCCCTATTCTTTAGCAATTGGTGCTTTGGGTATGGTCGGCAACTCTGCTTACTACGGATTCCTCGATCTTTGCAAACCAAAAGAAGGCGAGATTGTTGTTGTCACGGCCGCTGCTGGTGCTGTTGGATCGTTGGTCGGACAAATTGCTAAAATCAAAGGCTGCACAGTCATTGGCTTTGCTGGATCGGACGACAAGTGCAAGTGGCTTGAAGAGGAACTCGGCTTTGACAAAGCGATCAATTACAAGACTGCTGACGTTGAAAAAGCACTGAAAGCTGCAGCACCGGATGGCGTCGACTGTTATTTTGACAATGTTGGTGGAAAGCTGAGCTCAATCATCATCGATCAGATGAGAATAAACGGCCGGATCTCCATTTGTGGTGCAATTTCTACGTATAACGACGATGTTGTCATGGTTCCGTCCTTCACTACCTTCCACCGTCGCTTGTTGCGTATGGAAGGCTTCATGAACTACCGATGGATCAAGCAGTGGATGGAAGAAGGCATGTTCGAGATGTTGCAGTGGATCCAACAAGGCAAAGTGAAATACCACGAAACAGTGACTGAAGGATTTGAAAACACAACGAAAGCTTTCATTGAAATGATGGAAGGGAAGAATTTTGGAAAAGCACTCGTTAAGGTTTGAAAAGTCTTTAGCGTTGTCCAGGATTTCTCTGAAAAAGATGTTCTGAAAACGACTGAAAACTAATTTTTTTAAATAAAAGAAACAATTTTGAAAGAAATATTTTTGTTTTATTTTCTCAACATGTTTCGACTCACATGTCTCAACTCGAGCGCACCCTGCCGCTGTTAACCTCTCAGTCCGATTGCCTGTTACCTTCACCACAACAGACACAACTTAAAAACTGCTTCTAACATGCTTCTTTTTACTTATTTAACTTTGAACATCGTCTTAAGGCAAAATAAATTCATCTACCAGTTGAAATATCAGACTAAGAACGTCGGAAACAGAAGAACATTAGTTACATGAGTTGACTTAATTGATATTCGAAGCTTTCGATACCAGCTAACCAGCTAACACGTTTAATTTTAACAAAAATTCGAAAGAAATTCTAAAGGTTGAGACGTCGTGATTCGACGCCATGTTAGAACTTGGAACGTAACATTGATCTAGAATGACGTGAATGGTAACCATGACGATATTACTCTAACATAGCACACCCCAAATTACCTAAATTTTATTCGGAAATGTAATTCGAAATAATCCCAGTTAAGTAAATATTTGAGTTTTAAGTGTTCCTTTCATTCGGCTAACTAAATACTGATAAATAATTCGAGAAAGGTGGAAATCCTTGTCATTTGATAAAAATAACTTAGACACGAAATCGACCATAACTAAAAGCTTCTCAAATGAATGTCTCTCAAGTTTTCTTTTCTGTTTCGTCTTCACTGTCGCCCAGAGTAAATTTGTGTACGTTTTTATTCGGTGGCATGAGTTTTTCCTGTTCAAAGTCAGAATCAGACTCCGAACTTGTGTTGTGTGATAAAAGTGATGCAGACTGTGTATTTTTGTGTTTGTCCCGCGTCGGTGGGCTCGGCTTCACGTTCAACATCTGATGCCCCAGCTTTAAGAGTGCTTTGGTACTCTCTTGCACCTCTTCGGGAATGGCGTCCCTATCAAGTTAATATTTTAAAAGGAACAATGAAGCATTAGGATTCAGGAGTTAAAGTTTATTTTTGCTTGTCTTTAAACTTAAGGAGACTCGTATGTCTTGTTCATGAATGAAATCAGTCAGTGAGTTCATAAACACAGAAAAAATTAAATCCAACATTGTTCAAGCATCAATTTGTCTTGCAAAATCAAAATAATAATTATTTTTACTGCTGAAAAGGTTATTTTTATTTATTTACTTTGGTTAGCAACTTATTGATCTGGTTTTTGTGATTGCTAGCATGCAACTAAACTTTTTAAAAGCAAGGCAGCGAATTCATGCCACAGCGCAACTTAAAACTTAAAGCCACTAAATTGAGCTGGAGTTAATATAGTAAATGAAGGTTAAAGGAAAAGTATTAAAAATATTATTAAGGATTGGAGTTTTCTAGATCCATTGGTGCTACTTTACTCTGTCGACGGCCACTTACTAACACAAGTCTGCAAAAAGAAATGATAAATTCGAAGTTGTCATGCACTAGTCACTCAATTTACGGACTTTAAAAAAGTCAGAAAGCACATAAAGTTCGAAAAGTGTGTTAAGAGTTTGGTTTTGTTGTGTTGTGCCAAATTGTTAAGTCTCGACTTTTCTTAAAACTTGTGGACAAACTTCAAGGATCTTGGGTGTAGTAGACTAACCAGAACAAATGATACAACAATTCACATAAAACAGATGCTTCACATCAAAGTGTAGACAAAAATAACCGTGCGTGTTCTTAAAACGATAGTTGCGTTGTGTTAGGTAACTTTTGGTCAACCATGATTCGATTTCTACAAACATGTATTAATATTTGAATGGCAATGTTGTGTTTAACAGTGTTTTGAACTTTGAAGCAATAAATGAACTGTGACAGCACCAATGCAAACTTCTGTTGTGCTAACAAAGTGAAACGTCTTGCATTGATGCTGCCACATCGACCCTTCACAAATCCAAAGAGTTATGAAATGCAATTTAAATCAGAAACTTTTCAAACGTCACAATAAAGAACAACAACACTTACCCGGATAGTTCCAGTAACGAGCCTTTTCTGGTGTTTCGTCGGTGGCTGCCTGTGACAGGGAACTGTCCTGCGTGACCACCAGCTTCGACGTCATAGACCCCAGTGCCAGAAATGGATGCCGAACGCTTGTCCCTAGGTGTGCCGGAATGTGTTGCTGACGAGTCCGAATCTCCAGTAACGGAACTCTCGCGCCTGAATAAACCTATTACCGATTTTTTCTCTTTAGGTTTTGCTATACCGCCTGTTCTCATTTTCAAAACAACGTCAAGTGATGAGTGAATAATGTGACAGAATGGGCAGAAACAGAACATGCAGGCGCGTAAAGAAGAAAAGAAAGATAAACAAAAAAAAATAAGAAAATTGATTTTTCAGTGCGAGATGAGATTTTGAAGACATAAGTCAATAACGCTAACATCACAACTTGCAAGTTGTTAAAAATAATTTTCGGTAAAATCATCATTTGGCTACTGATAAAACAAGTTGTTGCAAAATAAAAAAAAAGACTTGTTAATTCAAGTTTGAAAATTAAGTTTAACAAAAAACATTTTTAGCATTCGATTCACCGTGCTTGGTACAATCATTGTATTTTCACATTTAACTTATTTACCTAGGAAAGTTGCACTTGGTGAGCTGTAGGCTAAATATTCCTGGAAATTTGATCTTTGTTATTTGTGCTTTTAATCGAAAATCGGATTGGCTTACCTTGTTTTTAGCCCACCCCGGAAATTCTGTTTGTTTGTTGGTTTCGCTATCGTCTTTCTCGTCTTCCACCCGCTTCCATGGTAATACTGATTCTGTTGCTGTCGGTGTTGTGACGTGATTTTCTCCTGAAATTTGATTCAGTTTTGTTCAATGTTATTGATCCTATCAAGTGCAACATGGAATCATTAGTTTTACCATCTGATTCTCTTGAGAAACGATTTGCTCTAGCATCTTGATGTGTGACGCCATTTTCGTCGACTAAAATAGATTAAAAACTTTGTTATCAGAATGTTGAATAAGTTGATTGAATAATGCAAATGTTATGAATGAAGAAAATTAAAAATAATTATGTTTGAAAGTTAGTAAACGTAGCTCGCAAGCAGACAACTTGTCTAGCCATTCGCTGACAAACAAGATTTAAATATTTATGCAAACTAGAAAGACTTTTTTATGTAAATTAATAGTCAGCTAGATAGACTAAAAACCTTGAAATGAAGACTTACAACTGCTGTTCTAAAATTTTGATTTGAATAATGCGACCTGATGAAACATTAATTTGATTAATGCGATCAGATGACACATTAATTTAATGTTTCATTAATCAAAGTTTTTAGAAGCTTTGGGTTTTGTAGACATGGCAAACTTTTGATTAGTTTAATGGTCCATTATTGTAGTGAATTTTGTATTTATATGTGAATTGTACGAATATTATATTTAACAGTGGATTCAAGTTGAAAGCAATCTGTAGCAACAAGTGCAAACTATGCAATGAAACCTACGTGCAAAGAACTTGAACTTCATGCAATGAAGTCAGCAATTTTAACATTTAATTTATAATTTAGATCGGCAGTAATACATTTTAATGCCTTTTAGAAAAATAATGCTAATGAACTGGTTAAAACATTGCAGCAAGTAATTAACAAAGTGATTGAAAATATTTTAGAACGACTTGGTATGAAAACAGCCACCAAACTTTGATCGATTTTTATCTCAAAATCTTTTTGAAAAATCGATTAAAATTAATTGAAAGCAAGGCTGATAAATTCAGTGAATCATGATTATTAAATATTGTAAAATACCAAAACCGCCTAGAGTCTGATACGATATGTCACGGCGCCACGGAAACAGAGCTTCTGCGGCCGTTGGCAGCAAGTCTAAGCCGTGTGATTGACTTTGGTCATATGGACTCGATTTGAATGACAAACATTTCACAGAACGTGCTTTAGACGAATTGCTGGTATTTAATTGTGCAACCAATATGTTTTTGTCGCTGTTAGGTGGATCGTTAGATTCTGATGTTAGGGTGATTGCTTTGAAGACAAGTTAGTCAGAAAGAAAATAAAGTTAATCGTTAGGTTTTGCTTTGCACTCAAATGTTGTTGTGAAAATGAATTTAGGAAATATTTCTCAATTGGAATGGACTTGTCTTGTCAACTAGTGCGATCATGCGTTTTTTTCGAATGATTTGATCAATTTCGGAACAAGGTTCGTTCACATTTAGCTTTAAATGATAAGAATTTTTGGATAGACCCGACTTAACTGTTAAGGTAACTTAGACTTAGTTTAGTTAAAACAGAGATAATAAGAATTATTTGAAGAATCGGAACTTACGAGAAGATTTTGCAATGAATGTCAGGCCGCCTTCCCAGTCATCAGACTGCATTTGTCTGGTTTCGTCTTCAGGATGTTCATGAAGAACTTCGTTAATGTAATCTAAACATTTGAAAAAAGATCAGAAAATTAGAATATAGAACTTCATGAACTGTCAAATTCACTACGGAAAATCATTACAAATTCAAATAAAAACTTGGAACAATCTTTTCTAGAAAAGATTTGAAACTTTGCATTGCTTCTGACCGATGAAAGACAATAATTTGTGATCGATTGTCTCTTTAAGGACATGCTAAAAGTTGTAAAAAACATAAAAAAACATCGAATTTCTTAAGGTATTTTAAAGCACATCAAGTAAAGGAAAATCTTCGTCTAGCAATGCGATTATTATTACCTATTTCTAATCTACGATATTTCTTATGACTTTGATAATGATTTTGTTTAATTTTTTTGCATAGCGACGGATGATTCGTACCGTGCGCAAACTGTTTGATAGATCCGTTTTGCTGGAACTCAGGGAAGGAAACGTGGTTTCCTTTGCTTCCTTTGCTTCCATTTGTTCCATCCTTAACAAAAACGAGATTAAAACTGTATTTAATAACTTCGTTGACAAAAAATTGTATAGACTCACCTTGTTAAATCTTTTACTGCGTTTGTGATGTTTTCGTTCACCTTGCGCCATTCGGCGAATATTCATTCTCATTTTGTAATTGACCTGCTTGAGAGTACATAAAACGTCGTTGAATAAATTTGCATTGTAAACATTGTTAAATCAGCACGTTCACAGTATTTGAAAGTTTTCTTGAAAATCATTTAAACAGAAACACTTGAGCCTGATTGCAGGGAACATAAGGCGATTGGTTTTGTTGTATTCTTATACAATTTTCACATATCTTAAAGTGTGAACTCAATTAATATCTACTTGCTAAATAGCAGCCAAACATGTTCATAACTCTACGAGATTCGAATGTTTATTTTTTTAATAAGTTATTGACTGCCGTAGCTTTTCTGGGGTGCTAATGAGTCATTAACTTTGAACTGTTCATTGCAAGGTGTCTAGTTAAGTTGTATTTTTATATCTTGTAGGATATCACGATATCACTCTTATCGACAAACTTTTGTACTCTGTTCATACAAAAAGAACCCGTAAAGTAAAATGTAGCCACATTACCATAAAAAAATCACTCGAACTGAACAAACCTGAGTAGATAAATCCCTGTCATCAACAGCGTGTCTGCTGTAACTCAGTCGACGGTGCTGTAAATTCAAGAAGAATAATCATTAAAGCAACACGTTTAAACGCGGATTCTTAGCTCTACATGCTCAAACGTTCAAGTTAACGTTGTTAATACACTTAACTATTGGATTTTTCTTTAATTTCTAAAGCATTAATGTGAATGAGTATTACTTATTGTGGTCAAGCTTACTGCTTGCAAAAATAAACATTAGTTTTGAACTCCAAACTTTCATGTTAGATTTTCAAAAGTCAAACAAAAAGTCAATCTTCTCAACTGGGCGTGTTGAGAGAACTGCAAAACAACCATAATTTAATTTCGGTTACCAACCCAAATCATTGTTAAAGTCATAATTTGCTTATAATCGAGAAGAACAATAAAGGAACCATAAAAAATCTTTATCATACCGCTGACAGTGAGGCCTTGATGAAGTGAATGAGTTTCATGATATTTTAGAGGTAGAAAGGCATTCATATTTATGAACAAAAATTGAGTGATTGGGAAAAAGTAAAAAGAATATCATATCATTAATGAATTCCAATTGATTTTAAACATAACCGGAGAATTTGGTTGTCGTAATCTCGCTCTCGACTCATGCTGCCATAAGTAAGCGGCAATTATGTCTACTGGAAAGTGTCCTGGAGTGGATGTACGTGTCGAGAGACTTACCCGTCGGTACGGCTTGAGTTCTTCCGCCAGCAAATGGTGAATGCGAGCGTCGGTAAGATCCTTCTTAGATGGATTATAGTCCAACTCTTGCATGTCAAGGTTCCTCGTCGAGTTCTCAAAGTTTGAGATACTTGGGCTAATGGGAGACATGTTGAAATTATATGATCAGGCACAAGGCTCAATTATGTTAAACGACACACTTGTGTCGAAAGTTGGCACAATTTTCTTACCTTCCACCCAGCATTCCAGTATAGTTTCTGAACAAAGCACTCATCGATTCTGTTCCAGTCATTTGCCCGACTGTGGATGGATTGCGACGCATGAACTCCATTGCGTCCCTCAGTGCCAGCTTTGAATATGTTTCCAAAATTTTTGGTTCCGCGCCCTACAACAACAAATTCACCGTTACTTTGCGATCGACTTGAACGACACCGACTACCTGGAGATCTCTGATCAAGTACGGTCGAATGAAGCGGTTGTCAAACCTCTTGAACTTATCGCGCACATTGTAGTTTCCAGTTTTCCCGACAATGTCTTCAAGTCCTGCCATCATGTGGTCGATGAACCTCACGTGGATTCGCTAAAGTTAATGTTTGATGAAGTTATTATCACAATGAGCCTTTGGAGATTACTCACTTCGTTCATTGTTGGCTTTCGCTTGTCAGCGCGTTTAACATTGAGAATTCTCACAAGCGGCTTTATTGTTATTCCCTGAAGGAACACAGTGAAATAAATTACACAAATTGTAGTCGTGACAAACAGCGGCTGCAGAGGAACGTGCTTAGGGTCGATGAGTAATACAAGTGCGAACGCAACAGCGCCTCTCAAGCCTCCATAACTCATGACAAATTGGTCGACATTCGATAGCTTGTGAATCCTAAATCGATTAGCTATTGCCACAAGGATGATAACGCCTGGAAAGAGCAGAAAAAACTCACACATTGAGTAAAAAGGTGGCTCATAAGAGTGTGAACACTCGAGCATGCCTAATTGAGCCTTAGTTGACTAGACTCAACGGCACCAATAAGAACACTCACCAATTATTCGGAAAACAGAACAGAACAATATAGTCAGAATAATAAACCAAGTGTTCCACTCGTGCTGGTTATTGACAGTAGCAACCCCCAAAAACATGAAAATGATAGTTTCTGAAGAGCTGCTCAGCATTTTCAAGGCATATTTTATTGTTGTATGCGATTTGTTAGATATATTGGCCTCCACGTAGTTTTTCATGGTGATACCACAGAAAGTTATACTGAAAAGATGGAAAGCTGTGTCATCAGTCGCTTGATGGGTTACTCTAGAACTTACGCTAGAATACCACTCCAGTGGAATATTTCCGCGTTCAAGTAGGCCAGGTAGGCCATCACAAACACGAAAATTGGCTCGATAACGCGGACGTGGTCGGTGAATCTTGTTACAAGACCTGAGGGTTGATAAAATAGTTAGTTGGTGACATTTCATTCTGAAATTATCTGAAACGTACCGGTTAAGAATCCCCAAATGACACCTGTAAAAAAATAAAGCAACGTCAACACCAGTTACAGATATAAAAAAAGATTGCGTACTTAAGGAGCCACCTTTAGATCTTATCTTACGGCGGCTACTGTGAACACATTCAAACAAACGTTGAAGCGATATAACTCACCAACAATCACACCCCCAAGGGCCACCATCAAAAACGACAGCACTCCGTTAACCAGATCAGTGACGATAATTTTATCAATTCCTATTTCATTGTATGTTTCGAACATGTGGTAAAGTACGACGGTGACGGCATCGTTCAGTAAGGACTCGCCAAACACAACGATGTACAGTATTTCATTGACGTGAATCTCTTCAAACACAGCTAAAACCGCCACTGGATCGACCGCCGATATCAGCGATGCAAACAAGAAGGTGTCCAGAACGGGAGTTTCGATGTCTCCGTAAATGCCAGTCAGACCACAGAAGTACAACGATCCACCTGTTGAGTGCATTTTTAAATCAAGCTGAATTGAATAGTGAATAAACCATCGCTTACCGATTGTTGACACGTTGAAAATTGTTCCTATCACAGCCATAAGCAATATTGTTCCTATGTTATCAAAAAATAGTCTGATGCGGGGAAAAAAGTTGAACATTAGATTCAGTGTCAAGTTATGCATGTGCACTGCTAGCCACAAGGTTTTTATTCAGTTTCGAAAGTACGCACCGATTTGGCATGAAGTATCCAGCATCTGAAACGATTTTAATGATTAATGTCACAGTTAATGTATGCACAATTCATTGGAATGTCAAATGCACTATTTTGTTCACAATGAACGAACGTTTTTACATTGACTGTACATACCTAAAATAATTGGCGGCAACATGTAAAAGAAAAACGTATTTGGTGTAAGCGGTGAAACGTGGAACTTAGTGGACGAGTACAGAATCAGTCCGATTATGACACCAAGGACAATCAGCAGTGAAGATTCCGGAAGTACTTTGTTAATTCTCGGAGTCATGTGGAAGCCTATTTGAAAGATGCACCAATTAATGTTGATTTTTCATGACAAACTTCATTATTTGCGACAGTTTCCAATCATTGCATGACATTGGTCCCGGCAGGTATTCGCAACAAGCGATATCAAGAAAACCGTGACAAAAAAGAATGCCCAGCGGTAACCTCGACATCTCTCAATGTAAACAGATCATTTAACACGACCGCCGCGCGCCGGTTGAGACCCGATTCAATTGATCACATTTTGGAATGCAATAAATTAATTCATTAAGCAATCAATCCAATCAATTGATCGTCATCTCGTTATAGAATCAGAGATAGTTGGTTGGGCAACGGCTGTTCGTGACTTTAATTTATTGTATTCTTGACTCTCGTTTACTGACAGTAACTCACCAATTTTCGCTATACTAGCGAAGAGTATCCACACACCAATGATAAAAGGCGTTTCAACTCGCGAGAAATTAATGGTTGTCACTGGGTAGCGAAGTTCGACTCCATGTTCTCCATGTTCATTCACTACGTGTTCATCCGCCTTCATGTGAGAAGACCACGTCGTAGTGTCTTGAATGGTCGATGGCAAGGCAGAATCGTCATTATTGGCGGGTCCATCTTCTGACGACGGTAAATTGAGATTGGGTGGTTCTAGTGATCTCGGGGGCGATTGAAACTGATTGGAAATTCATTGTAATTTAATTATTGTTTGTTCAGACAAAAGCTCAAAAGAAGAAGCGCAGAGATAAATATTTGGCTGCGGTGTGGAGGTACTTTGGGGAGATAATTTGTAGATAGATTAAAATGTGTTCAATTTATCCACTCCTTAAGGTCACACTGCAGCCAAATTTCCCTTCAACTCACATTTGTTTTATCTTCGGAGTCTATGAAATTTATATCTGGCCTTGCATGTGTAGATCCACAAGTCATTAAGAGCACATTAAGCAGCACCATAAAAGTAAAACTCTTTGATAACGTCATTTTTCTTGGAAATGCTAACATCTTTAAGTAACTCGTGACAGTACTCTCTAGTAATTGAATTAAGTTATTGGGCATCTCTGAACGGCCAACGTGACTGTCGAAGGTGCAGTTTTGCTACAAAAGATAAACTTAAAACAACATTGTTGGGTGATGATTGTGTAAACATACAGTTAAGCACGTTGATTGAGACCTTTTTTCAACAGAATGCATCCTGCATCCTAGCCTCGGAAAGTTTACTTCTTGTTGAAGCGTTCTAGCCATGATTGCCTTGTGGTTGGCCTGTTCTAAAAACGTCAGAAAGTAAATATCTCGTTATATAAAGTCACTTTTTCTGCTTGCTTAAATATGATCATTTCGAAACGTGCATGTTGGGAGTTTTT